>QLOM01007025.1:0-17124 GCA_003313785.1 Termitomyces sp. MG148
ACGGTCTCCTCGACTGTGGTCAGAGCCTGCAACTCAGGTGGAATGTCTCCGAGATACAGTTTATTCGCAAGAGCATATCTTGGTAACTTGTTTCTTCGTAGGGGAAAAGAACAATCATTGCATAATCAAAGAGACAAAACTCCATCAGGATCCTCGACTACCCCATTGGGATCAACAAGGAGATTTTTTAACGGACCGCTTGAGAACGGGAGAGAAGCACCAAACGAACCATGGGACAATGCATTAACTGGGTCTGAACCATGTTCTGGAGAGACAGATTCAAAATCTACACGCGACGAGTCCCCGGCAGACTTCACATCCAGACCAATATCGACAGGGACGGTGCAACCGGGATAACAAAGAAGTGAAAGATGCAAAGATTGACAAGGTATGCGATTCAAAGTGCCGACAGGTCTGCTACGAGAACAGCACGCGCAGGTCAAAGTTCGAAGAAAATCTGAAGAAGTCGCTTCCCGAAACATAGTTGACAACTTTGTTTTTAGATCGGAAGAAGGTATGCAGGGCCATGCAACGGGTTCCTGAACACGAACCAAGGGTACGTTGCTTGCTACAATGTATTTACCTTTAAGAACGCGACGCAAATGCTGCTTAAGCTTAGCCCTCATCTGGTGTAGCGACGCATCCGGTTCACACACAATGTCATTAGAATTTAACAAATGTTTTGTCGTTCGTACATTTAACTTTGAAACACTTTTAAGGAGGACATGTGCGCGGATTTCATCTGCAGTGACAGGTGACGAACTAACATCAACCATCCCATCTTGAGGCCGAACAGATGAAACTTCACTCGAAAAGGCAAGACAAGCAGGATAAACACCATCTACTGAACACGCACCGGTCATGACATGCTTCATAATACCATTTGCAATCTCGTCATCAGACCCCGCGGCGGATATACCATGTGCAGCAGCAAGTGCCAGCAATTCAAGTCGCTTGAGTCTAGGTAATGTCATCAAATCCAAAGTTGAGAGACACGGAACGTTATTTGATTCCCAATCATTTAAAACTCCCCGCAAACGAATCAACTGAGCACCACGGGACAGACGGACATGGCCGACACCCAAACAGAAGCAATGCAGGTGTAAGTCGATGCTCGACGTTTCTGCGTATGCAATCAATTGCGAGAGGAGCGTAAACCGTAGTTGCCTTGGCGTAACAGAAGACGGGAGTTCAACGCGACCAAATGCACAACGTTTGCAACACAAGCCATTTAAAAGATGATGACCCAACAGAGCACGGCATTCCTGAGTAGTCGGAAGCTTCTCCAAATCATGCTCTGACATAAGGTGATCCAGCGCCAGAAGATCTAAATCAGCGAGCACCGTCAACACATTCACCAAATACGATATCACAAGCTGATAGTTCGAGGAATCCACAGGTTTGCCTGGGTAAGAACCGACAAGGGTAGAAGACAATTTTTCAGTGCAAGACCTGTGAACTGCTAGAATGTTTAATAAGTGCGGACAAGTCAAACGAAATGGAAAAAATACCAATTGAATGCATCCCATGACCACGGCATACGAAATCGACGAATGAAGGCGGAACCACACCCAAAGATAATTGACATTCGCGGTACAAGGCATACCAATCACGACCCAGCACAACACCAGCGACATCAGCAAGCACAAATTTGAGGACCGTACTAAAGCTGAAAGAATCATCGGAGACACTGACAGGTAATTCGATTACGGAAGGCGAAGCAGAGCGGAACGAGACAAACAAGGAAGAAGGTATCTGACTTTTAGTGATGTCTGGATCAAAGCTCGCCTCGAATGGAAGTGCACCAAGTCGAACCAGCATCTCCGGAGGTCAAAGAACAAATATTCAGGGCCCTCGAACAAAGGAGGGAATATAACAGTAATTTGATTTTCACATGAAATAAAGACGTGGATCACTAAACTACACCAGGAAACATAGACCCCAAGACTCCGACGATGAAACAGACAGTGCTCAGTCTGAACAGAAAGGGGTAATTTTATTGGTACGCAAAGGTCCACGACATCGACAAATCGACGCTGTCTTCCCCGTTGGATAGTGTCAAACCGATTGGATAAATGAACAACGCTGTATCACAAAACTGACGAGTCGTCAACGGACAGCTGCCGTCAACCCGACAGACATGATGATTGAATTTTCCCCACGAACTAAGACCGTCCGCCAAATCAAAGTCTCGGTTCCGATACTTGGCAACGACGGCACCCAAACCGGGGTCACCCGTACGATAAGCAAGATTAACACGGGCCCGATTAATAACTCCGCGGCGGTTGAAAGTGAGATCCGGATACAAACAGACGATGTCAGTAGCACTAAGGAAATTCATAACGAGAGTAGAGTGAAAGTGGAGGATAGGACTGAGAGCGCTATCGGTAGAGGAGACAACCATATCCACTGAATGTCCTTCCCGCCTGAAACGAATGACGTCTTCGACGAAAGGTGAAAACGAATATGGATGTAGAACTGGGTCCAGATCCAATGTATAGCCGTAGACATGGACGAGCTCGTGCGCAACCGATTGACGACTATAATTTGGTACGTATAAATCCAAGTCTTGGGGGACCCATTCCCTTTCGGGCAACAAAATGTGCAAAACGAAAGACCCAGATACGACGCTTTGGGTATCGGCCAAAAGAAGGAGCAATGAGCGAAGTGGGAAACCAAATGACAAAAGATTGCGCGTGATCTGATGTAGAACATAGTCCCGCACGTCCAAATGCAATGAGGTTCCAGCAAGGACAATCAATTCACGTAAGGAGAGATCATCAAAAATCTTGTAAATGTCGCCTGGTAAAACAAAACCGAAGTGTGGAAAGACAATGATTTTCAAAATAAGAAGCAAATGATAAACATAGTAGACATACGTACCTTGAACATTGAAAGACAGGGGAATGGTCATCTGTGGAACTGTATATAGATCCTCACCCTGGTATGGCGGGTTTTTTATCCCTGTATCTTAGAACAAACACATGATTAAACTCGAAAGATATTCAAAACCTGAGACAATCAAAGACCAGATGCACGAAAATAAAACAAAAGTCACAAATGATCGATCGACGATAGACATAAACTACCACCCAAAGACGTGCTCTGCGAGGATAGACAATTAGGGCACCAATAGTGCAACGATATGGCATTTGATACGGAATAATGTCAAAAGCCCCTCGAAGACACCACAAGAGGGGCAGGAATTGGTACCCGTGCAAACAATCAACGGAAATAGGAGCGTCAACCTCCTTTTTATTTGAGACGCGGGTACAGATGTCCTTTTTACTTGTCTCATGTAGCTGTCGGTCCGCTCGTCTTCCCTCATCTTCATCCCCTCTTTTTTTCTTGTGCTTTAGTGAACGAACGCTGTGAAAGCAATCATCAATCAGCCAATTTACATGAAGACATTGCATGTTGGCTCCAGCTCCGCAGCGCGCTTGTTTCTTTGGTCCCAGGGGTGATACCTGAAAGAATCAAGCGCGCTGCAGAGGGGGAGGCTGCACGTAGGAGAGGAAATTACTCACAGATGTAAAAAGATGTAATATTAACACGAGGCCAGTGAGAAAAGTTGAATAATATCTACACGATCACGTGTTCATTTGTATGTGCTGGCAAATGCTCTGCACTTTTGTTGACATGTGTTTCTGAATGAGTGTTTCCTCATGACCTCTTTCTAACAGATGTTTCTTGAGGTGTCTCCATGACCAAGTAGCGGGCTCTGTGGTCATCGACCACCCTACAGAGTGAAATAAAGGAATAAATATAAATATTAAAAATATTTTTTAATAAAAAGAAAAAACACTAGCATTACACAACCCCAGGCACTGGCGAGTAGGATCTAACAGTTGGCACATGAACCACGAAGAGTACAAAAATGATAGTCCAACGAAGGATAAACCCGGTCCTGTGACAAAAAAAAGATTAAGAAAAAATAGACAACAAACAGCCAGGCTCACAGCAAACTCGGTTTCTCTCAGCGAGTCCCATCCAGCCAAACCAAACTGCGAGGGCAAGGAATCCCAAAGCTCTGATCTGCTAGCCTCGTGCATGACCTGAACCTCCTTGGCACAAACCGAGCAAAACGTTTCGGACCACGATGGCTGCCACGGAGTGAACGCCTCCAAGGGACGAGTACTCGAACGCCGGACACCGCCAAAGCGCACTGACAAGAACCCCGTCTGAACATTCCGGCAATTCAGAGGATTACAACACCGGCTGCTGGGCTGCCAAACGGCCAACCACGACCACGTGAAACGACGTTGAGCACAAAGAAGGCTCTGTCGACCGACACAGACACAACAAGCATTGACGGGATCCAAACGAGTAATAGAACCATCTTCACGAGTCACACCATCTTGAATTTCGAGCTTGGTCGAACCAAAGGTCAAATGAAGCACAGAGGGAAATCCAACTGACATACCGTCAAGTAACGCACGCATATGCGGAAAAGAAGAGCCGGTATACAGGTGTGGAGCCCAAACGTTTTGCAAACGTAGATCAAATCGAACTCTGTCCCTGGCCCGTCCACCCATCCAATAGATCTACTGACACTAGAGGTGTCGAATGCAACCAGATCGGACGGGTAGGCAGAACAAACACGGTTGGCAACAGCGTTATACATGTCGGTAATCTGAAAACGGTCACTCAGGTGCAACAAGGAATCGACAATATCTACGCTGAGTGGCTTGACACCGAGGAAGGAACTGGAAAAGGGTCAGATTCAAAAAAGAGAAGTTTGAGAAAAGCGCACGGATTCAAATAATAGACGGCGCTGAAGAACACAACAAAATCCATGGGACCTTCACCGCAAATGCGAACAATGTAAGGAGGCCTACGGTTGACAGGCCTGTGCAACCACAGATGTCGAAAGTGGGGCGAAAGACGAACAAGCACGGATGCATGGACACGACACATACATTCGCCTAAGAAAACAATGAGGTTGCCATCTGAGAAGAAAACGGGCTCAACAACAGAACGGAAAAGATCGGATTTGGGTGCAACAAAGCGAGGAATAACAGGAAAAAGCATATTCACATGTGAAGCGGCGCACTTTTCAGAGCTAACGAAACCTTGTGTCCACAACCCGAGCTCCACGCAAAGAAGCAGCGAAGGGAACAACGGTATGCAAATACAAGAAAAAAAGAGGGAATGAAGGTGAGGAGAGGAAGAGATGCGTCGGACGGTGAGACATCAAGAGGGATGTTTTAAAGGCGCGGAACATGGAACCACACAGCCTCCAAGGGACGGCAAAGAAACGCCGAACAGGGGAAAAGAAAAAAAAAAGGTGGTCTGAAAAAACCGGAAACACCGGGAAGGAACGGCCCGATTGGCTGAAAGGAGGCCGGACCGACAGCTACATGAGACAAGAAAAAGTTGACCGACAGAGAACCCACTACTAAAAGTAGCGGGAATTTTTTGTTTTTTCTTTTTGTTTTAGCCCTCCCTTTTTATTCTTTCTGTCTCTTCACTGACTAACCGGAACTTGCTTCCTGTCCCCCTCTACTGTCCTTCTTTCCCCTTCTTTCTTTCTTGTGTTCCTGCGTCTGTTGCTTAGCATGTCTCTTTTCCCGGTATCTCCACGTTTTGCTGCTGTGAGGTCTGACCTATTCCGTTCTGAGATTACACCTGTTTGTTTTCCAGATGGCAACATTATCATATTGATAGGTGAGTTCCTGTGCCGTGTTCATGGGTCCGTTCTTGCTCGGCTTTCACCTCAGTTTTGCCAGATCTGGCAGGAGAGGCCCCTTCACCGTAGACCTCTGTACACGCTTCGCATTCTTGATGAAGACCCTGTCGATTTTGTTATATTGCTTAATACAATCTATTGCTTGAACCTGTACATCCGTTTGCGAGACATCCAGATTGCCATTGATTCGTTGTGTTAGTTCGCTTCTTGGTCTCGAGCCTCTTGGTGTCGACGTTGTTGACTCGTTGTTGCATTTGAGTGATCAATTGCAGATTCATGACATATACATGGCTGTCGTGACGTGTGTTCGTACAGCTCACCCTTCTGATTTGCAGGCGTTTGATGCCGCATGTGCCGGTTTATCGGGAGGATTGCTGGATAGCCCTGGGATGGAACTTGATTTGATATCGTCTTGCAAGCTGTTTGGTCTTCATGCTTGCATTCTGGCTTTATTCTTTCGTGTCTGTTTGAGGTATTCCACTGTGGGTTTCTCATTTTGCACCTAGTCTCCTTTTGCTTACGTTTCGGAAATGCTCTTATATTTCAGTTGGAAATTCAAGGGGGAGTGGCTCGCCTAGATGGTACCGTTAGTCGTCTGGATCCTGTCAATCAATGTTGCGTTTGCGTTGGTCACCAGTGGCTGCTTCGTGCCCAATGGCTTTATACCTGGGCATGGTTGACCGTTTGGAAGCCCAGTTGTTCTTGCAGTTCACCTTCGAGCTGCAAAGCTGCTCAACTCGATATTTCCGTTGTTTGTTTCGGCCTGGCTCGGGGTGATGTTACTTGACCGGTTGAGGCATTCACCCCATGGAATCCGCTGTGGTCTGTGCGTTTTTGTGCAGTGTGCTCCATGGAAATTCAGGCCTTGCACGAGGGTAACCGTTCTGACCTTTGGCTTCTTTTACCCATGTATTTTGGGCTGACAAGTTGGTCTTTATTGAAAGCTGCCGAACACAAAGTAGGTTTTTCCTCCCTCTCTTGATGTTGTTGTCGTCAATCTTTTTGACAGGAGCGTATCTATCCTCCTTTGGACTATAATTTTTGCAATGTGCGTGATTTATGCGATTCTTCGTAGATTCCGTCGGCATACCAACTCCTCATGCCACTTTTGCTGTTTCTTTTTTTTTTGTCCCTTCATTGCACTGTCTTTGTTTTCCCCTTGGACTATGCCCTCCTTCTTCTTTCTTCCTATTGCTTGTTCCTGCACTATACGAGCTACATGCACGTGTTCGTACACTTTGGCATTGCAGTATATACATTTGACTCATCTTGACAATTTTGATGTACTTAGAGCATCCTGGAAAACATGGTAATGTCCCAGCGCAGTATTGTGTGAAAGATGCATGAAGATCACCTGCTTGAACAGGTACATTTGAGTGCAAAATCATCGCAGATGGTAAAAAGATGAGAGACCCAGGTGGAAACTCTACATACATCTGAAGGTCTCATAGAATAAGGTGGCCACCTTTAGTGGGATTGAAATGTCCAACATACAAATGAACACGTGATCGTGTAGATATTATTCAACTTTTCTTAATGGCCTCGTGTTAACATTGCATCTTTTTACATCTGTGAGTAATTTCCTCTCCTATGTGCAGCCTCCCCCTCTGCAGCGCACTTGATTCTTTCAGGTATCACCCTTGGGACCAAAGAAACAAGCGCGCTGCGGAGCCAAAGTCAACATGTGATGTCTTCATGCAAATTGGCTGATTGATGATTGCTTTCACAGCATTCATTCACTAAAGCTAAAGATGCGCTTGGTGGGTACTGAAGTGTCCTGGGCTCACAAACTAAATGACATTCATTTAGACACGTTCCGGGGCAACCTTTTTCCTCTACAATTTCACACCAATCTATTGTTCCAACGGCATTGACTTCCCTGCGCTGCTCTGCGACTCCATAGCAGTGGAGAGCACCTACTTAGAGGACGTTGAAGCTGATCTCCCTACTCCACCAACGTGTTCCCCGATGCCCATTGAAGAACTTAGCAGGCCACTGCCCCCACCGCATATACCAACGCCCCTGTGCGCTGAATGTCCTGCAAGCCACACATCTTCCCAGTCATCCAACCGACAACATGCCAAACACCGCAACAAACGTGCAGAACGCATTGCCAAGGCAGGCCATGTCCCGAGCAAACGTACCATAGAACGTTACAGATACAATTCCGTGCCCATTCAGACCACTCTCAACACCATGTTGCTTCCAGTTGCAAGTGGAGGTTACTGGGGAACCAATGATAGCAGCAAGCAAGGTGATAGGAAGGCTTGGAGGCTAGAGGAGCTTGCTGCACAAGGGCTGTCATTGGTTTGTTGGGATGGCATGTGAGTAGTTTGGTGTCTTTCTTTACTCTCCTAAATTTTTGAGTAGAAAGAGCCACCCTCTAGTGGACAGAAATGGCAGAGTCATTGCTGTTCTTGTGGGCCAGCCTCAGGACAATGCTTACCGTGCCTCAGCGAGAGCAGCATATGACATGATTGTGAGCGAAGGTTCAGCTGAATCCTTCCAAGGAGATGAGATCTATCATTGCCGTAGTTCTTATCCTGCGCTCCACGTCAGCGTCACACATGGCATGGGGACTATGCGGCCAATAAATCTCCATAATGGCAAACATACTGCGCTGGCTGAGCGCCTTCTGGTTGATCCTGACATTCAACGGCTGGCAATTTTTGCAAGCGGTATGTATTTATTCTGCGATATAAACGTATCAACTTAATCCTTGTCCTTAGTTAGCTTTCAAGGGTGGGCTCCAAATGTTTTCCATTACTACAGTGAGCACCTCAATTCTCTCCACACTCACATGCCAAATCTATGTTGCATCTTTTCCCACAGCGTTTTCCCAGCGGCGACGTTCAATATTGGCCCAGGAGTTTGGACGTATCGTCACCAAGATGTTCTAAACTGTCCGTTTGTCTCTTTGGCCCCAAGTGACCTTAACCATTTGATGATTACACACGTCTGATCGTGGTGCATCTGAACGATTCTGTTGCCTTCGGTGTTTGTACGCTGCATTGACAAGATGTTTCGGCATGTTCCATTCCGGATCGGAAGTGTTTGACATACTGCACCCATTTTTTCTTTATGAATCCGTCGCTTTTGGTGTATGTTTGCCGCTTCAGTTCATGGGCGTCTGTCTCAAGATGTTCTATTTCCGTTTGCTAAGGTCTGACACTCTGGCTTGTCAAGCCAGGCATGTGAAAATGTTGATATATATCAGGTCGGTTTGACATACAGCATCCTCTCTTCTCTCTCTAAGTCTACCTATGTTCAGTCAGATACCCAGTTACCTGTTTGGTTCGTCCGTTTTGGCCATGTCCACTGTCCTCAAACTGCCTGTCACTGTGATTGATCATTCTGTGACGTTTAGTACACTGCTCAAGTTCGTTTCTGCTGACGTATCTTCAGTCATCTTGGGTCGTGATTGGTTTGCACTGTATCATGACTATTTTATTTCGCTGGGACTAACTCCGCCTGGTATCAATGATTTTGTTTTCTGTGGTCTTAGGTTACAGGGACTCAGTAAGTCTTTAATTGCCTGCCATGAGTTTCTCCTGATGTGAATGTATTTCTTCAGCACCTGGTGGATCGCTCTTGGCCAGTACATTGAACTCAGCATTCCATTGTTCTAACGTTCCTGCATCTGCTTCCTGTGCTCTGCCAATCGTCTCATCCTTGTTGCGTGTATTGCTTTCACTTGACAAAGCTGATTCTGCCACTTTGGAGCACCATTTGCGAGAGCACGGACTCCAAACAGCATTGACCGTCATGGAATCTTGTCTTTTGTTGGTTCATCATATTTTAAATGGTTTGTGTTGTACACGGTGTACTATTGATCGTGGTGAAATGTCATTGTCTGTTACGCCTTCTTGTCTTTGACAGGCCAACTGATAACACACGCGGAAACGTCTACTGTTGATCTTCATTTGTTCAGCCTATGTTTGGGGTTAGAGAAAGCGTGGATGTCAAATGAAACTCAATTAAAGCGTTTGCAAAGAGTGCTACTGGACTGGGAATCTGATGGTGCACCTTCTTTAACGTTTGCGGACTTATTGATATCATTGAAGTTGAAGCGTTTTGATTTATTGGCGTTGTGTGCTGCGCATGGTATAGCCTCGTCAGATAATGATGAAGGGATTACAGCAACACTGTTAGACCATATCGCGTCGGGGTTATGCTCAGGTAGTACTGTCCATGACGGTTGTCGTCTTGTTTCTGATGAAGTGTCGCTATTGTTCAAGCTTGATGATCCATCCATCATCTCCAGAGATGACATATGTGCATTTGTACTTCAGAAGTACATGTTGAAGCTGACCACTAAATGTGCACGTTATTTGCTCAGAGCTTATGATGTTGTATGTGAGCCTGGGGCGTCTTTACATCAGATGAGATCTAAATTAAAGCAACATACCCAACGGTTGTTGAAAGGAAAACAATGTGACATTACAAATGGATTGCTGGGACAGGTTTGTGAACACGTAACGTGGCCCAAAGTTGCTTCTTCTGAACTTAAAAAAAAGTTGTCAAACATGTTTCAGGAAGCAACATCGTCGGACTCTCTCCGAGCCCTGACCTGTGCATGTTGCTCACGCAACATGCCTTCTGAAGTGTTGGCATGCATACCTTGTAATGCATTACATCTTTCACCTCTTCTCTATCCCGGTTGTACTACGTCTGTTTCGATTGGACTGGATGCCTGTGTTGATGACTGTCTGTCTTTTTTTGACACTGGGCATGCTGGTCTTGATGGTGCATCGGTTGACTCTGCGAGATCTGATGCATTGAACCCTTTAAATGGATTCCTTCCAATTAACAAAGGTCCGTTGCAAAATCTCCTGCTTGATCCTGAAGGTGTGCTGGAAGATCCAGATGAAGTCTTGTCTCTCAGGTTATGCAATGACTGCTCGGTACTGTTGAGAAAGAACAAGCTTCCCAGGTTTGCCCTGGCAAATAATCTCTATCTGAGAAATGTTCCGCCCGAATTGCAAGCATTGACCACGGTTGAAGAAACTGTCATATCCTTATGTTGTCCCAGTCAATACATTGTTCAATTGCAAAAAGATGACGTTACCAATGTTGGTCATGGCTCTCAAAAGCGATTTTGTGGACATACTATCGTCTTTCCCCAGGATCTGGGTAGTGTCGCAAAACTATTGCCGCCATCTGTTGAAGATATTGTGACGCCTGTTTGTGTACTGTTTGTGGGGTTGACGCATCCATCCGTGCAGTGGTTGTCACAACACACGAAATCCTTGATCGTTCATGCGGATCATATAAGGGCGGCTCTTCAATCGTTGAAAGCCAACAATCCTTTGTACAAACATATTGAGATCAATGAACAGTCGCTGCAAGATATTGACTCATGAGATTTTTTACCTTATCACATTGAAATTATCGCACCAGATGATGACTGTGATGCTTTACAATCCCAATATGACAATTTAACTCCTTTTTTTGCACCAGAAGGAATCGATTGTGGCGACGTTGATAAGACCTGGGCTAGGCTCAGCGCAGCAAAGCTATAATTAGCAACTTTTGTTGATAGAAGTTTGGAGGCTCACTCAGGCGATCAGGTGCGATGTGGACTACACATGACTAGGTGACCACGGGATGTTTAGCACACGGGACTTTTAGACCATGGGACTCGCCCACCTGACTGTTAACGCACGGACCACACACATGACCTCGGGCTCAATAACAGGTCACTGATCAAAGATAGCCGGCGCCTTATAAGATTACGCGTTTAACGACTTGCCGATGGCCATCAGCAGGCTGTCACTTCCTCAGCCCCGGTGCCTAGTGGTTAGCGACGCTTAACTTTACCGACGCTTAGCGACTTTGGCGACGCCAGCCCCCTTGATTGTTTCAGACTCCAGGATAGTCACCGTTGATTTGACTGCTTTTAGTGCTCACTTGGTGACTTAGCGCTTGCCGACTAATAGACGCCGCGGGTTAGCTATTTCACATTCTATTCTTCTTGTCATAATCCATTCCCCATTTTGTTACTTAGCGACTTATAGCTTAATTAACATGGCGACTTAGCGCCTATAAATACTGTACATATTTTGTCTTAAGATCATCAAATTCCATTCCCACAGTTCAGATCACAACTTGCGCACACTAAGTCCCTCGGAGTCGCTAAGGGACTTGCTGGTTTACCAACAACACTAAGCTTGCCGCTTCTTCGCCAGTCTTGCCGACTGTTTAGGTGCTATACGAGCACACTTCGACTACGTTACGTCGCCAAGTCCCTACCGACTGTTGGCACCCTAGCGCCTTGCAGGCTACACAGCTTAGATCGCTAAGCACCTTTCTTCCACTTACTCAATTTTCTTTAACAAACTAGGTCTCTGGGACCCTGCCTGGACTCTCTTTCAACTAGCGACCGCCCAACGCATTACCTTTCACAGTAGCTAGGTACAGTTTACCCTTGACAGTACTTAGCGACTTTTGGGTGTCATCAACGTACTCTTTCAAAACGCAGTTGTGGCAAATGCTGACGGTTTAACAACCACCAGTGCGATGCGTGCTGCTGTGGTTCAGCACATTAAAAAGGGTGGGAGTTACATTCAAATTCTGAGGGGTCAGTATCCTGTCAATGAATTTGGCAACCCTAATTTGTTCCCAATGATGTACCCTACCCTCTTCCCGCTTGGTTTGGGTGCATTAGAAGATCCTTGTCAATGTGTCCCTATTTCCTTAAAGGCTCATGTCCAGTACTTGTTCAGTCTGAGGGACAATTGGTTCAGAGTTCATCACTCGTTCATGTTTACCATGTTTAATATAATACAATGACAAGCTATCTTGTTGCATACCAGTCTGAAAGTTAAAAAATCTAGTTTTCCTGGTGTTGCACGGAGCTTTGCGTCTGTAAGTCTCGATGCAATTGGTCGTGTTGCTTCTTGCATGGAGAAGGGTGACTTTATTACAGCTAATGATGATGAGGAACGTCGTGTGTTAAGACTCATGAAACAAGTTAATCTTATTACTTCTTATGTCCCTGGGTCTGCTGCGGCACGGTACAGCATGTGGAACAAAATCCGTGGACTTATGATGCACTTGGGACTGCCGAGTTTTTATATTACTATTAATCCTGCTGATGTCTGTAACCCTGTCCTCAAATTTCTTGCTGGGTTGGAAATAGATGTTGATAGGTTGCTTCCTGATCAAGTGCCTGCATTTCATGAACAGAGTGTGTTGGTGGCCTGCAATCCTGTGTCTTCTGCCAGATTTTTCCACGTCTACATGCGCGCATTTGTCGATTGTCTGTTGAGGTTTGATCCTAAAGGACAAGAATCTGAAGGCGGTATTTTGGGTGTACCCACAGGATATTACGGGTGCGTCAAAGCGCAGGGTCGAGGGTCTTTACATTGTCATATGTTGATCTGGTTGGAAGGTGCTTTAAATCCTGATGAAATAAAAGCACGTGTACTTAACGATGCAGATGGTGCATTTAAAAGCCAGTTGATTGCATACCTGGACGACGCAATCTCTACCTGTGTTCCCTCTGCGCCAGATCCATCTCCCGATGTCATTTTTTCTTATGGTTTATCCACCTTGTGTCCGTGGTTTGAATGGAAAAGAGGATGCGACTGAAGTTGACTTATCTATGGATCTTCACAACGTCGTCAAATCTTGTCAGATTCATAAGCACAATTCGACTTGTTGGAAGTATTGCAAAACACCTACTGAGCGGGAATGTCGATTTGGATTGGATGCCTCTAATTTTGTCCCTGTGACGACGTTTGATTCAGACACAGGCGAGCTGCATTTGCGCTGTCTAGATGGATTAGTCAACCCTTACAATGACACTATTTTGCAAACCATGAGGAACAATATGGACATCAAATTTATAGGTTCTGGTCCCTCTGCCAAAGCAATCTTGTATTACATCACTAATTACATATTGAAAACACAATTGAAGACCCATGTTGCGTATGCTGCGTTAGAACAAGCTGTATCAAAATTGGGAGAATATGATCCTTTGGATGACGAGATCAATATTTGTGTGAAAAGAATGCTGCAACAATGTGCGTATACAATGGTCTCTCATCAGGAACTTTTGGCGCAGCAAGTTTGCAGCCTTCTCCTTGGTTACGACGATAAATTAAGCAGTCACAAGTTTTGATGTTTCTACTAGATGCAGTTTGAAAATTATTTGAATGGTCTTTGGCCTAGCCCTGAATGTTACGTGAAAGAAGGCCAGAATCCGGGTTTTGCTGGTCAAGCGGGCAACATTTCATCTGAGGTTATTCTTCCGGACAATTGGAATGTACAAGGAATGCTAAATGACTGTAACAAAACTGTTTATGATCAGACTTTGACAGCGGACGCTCCCTTGGAAACTGACAAACTGGTAATCGAGCGCGATGATGATGGTTTGCTCCAGCAGAGAACTTCAATCGTAGTTGACTATGTGCTCTGGGGCCCAGGTTTAGAACAGATGTGTCTATGGAATTTTGTGGCACAGGTTGACAAGAACAGAAAGAAACAAACCGACTTGGATGAGGATGTCAACGGAGAAGAAGAAAATGTGTTCCATTTTTCAGACTTGGCTGACCTAGACAAGTTGCATCTGAAATTTGCCTTGCGCTCTGATCATCCAGACATGGATCGTTCCTGGCATGTTCTTTGACATCCCTTGCACCGTCTAGTTGTTGTTCCAACTGGAACTTCTATACCAAGACGAGACAAAGATTACCTATTACCGTGTTATTATTGTCTAATGGTGATGTTCTTCTGTCCTTGGCGCACTGCCGAACATCTACGTCAATCAAATGAAAGTTGGTCTGAGGCGTTTCATCGCAATAGCTTGCCTGGCAAACCCCTTTCTGATACAAGTGTCCAACGCTTGATGGATAATATGCAGATACTTCATGAGTGTAAGGACAGTCATGACAAGCATTGGGCTGATCGCTGTATTTGAAAACAAACTGTGCTGGTTGCAGGTGACATCATGCATGCCCAAGACACAGGGGAACCCGATCTAATGCTTGACAACAATGATTATGACATGCTTGTTCATTTAGAAAATATTGACCTCTGTCACTCAGAAAGAAACAATAATAAACACGCAGATATTGTTTGCGTACTTGGAAGCGCTGAATCCGTCAGACTATTCTCATCTGCTCAAACTGGAATGAAAACTGCGTTTTCAACGAGTGGAAATGAATATAGCCATGGTCACGTTGTACTTGTGAATTCTGGAATTGATGGGAAGCTGGAGAGCGTTTGGCGTAATGAATATAACAATTGTCGTGAGAGTTGGAAGCAAGGTTGTCGTCTTGATGTCGATCGAGATCTGATGACTGCTGAACCAGTGAGTATCCTGAGCACCTCATTAGATGCTGTGTCAAAATTGCATGAGTTTTTGCTTGGACATGCGGCGCTCATGGGCCCAATGTTACGGACCTCTGAATATACACCCGTGGTGAATGTTGACCTATTTTGTTATCGATGGACATTAAATCACAAACAAGAATTGGCATTCAGGATAGTAACTGATCATGCTATCGCTGGAGACAAATCAAATACTTCATGTTCAGCGTTGAGAATGTTCTTGAGCGGTCCTGCAAGTAGTGGTAAGTCAAGAGTGATAAACGCGCTGAAGGATTATTTTGAGTCACAGAATCAGGCACAGAGACTTCGTGTCTGTTCTTACGGAATAGCGGCCAGAAATGTATCCGGAATGACACTCCACTCTGCATTGGCGTTAACTGATACGGCAACCCGTACTTCAACTGCTACTGCGGAATTGATGAACATGTGGGACGGCGTAGACTTCTTGTTCATTGATGAAGTTTCCATGCTCAGTTGTTGGTTTTTGACACAAATTAGTCGAGCGCTGTCATTAGCTAAAGGCAATCCTTCAGCATTTGGAGGTGTCAACATGATTTTTGCAGGTGACTTTGCTCAGCTCCCTCCCCCTGTCAATGTGCATTTATATAGTAAAATAAACACCACGAGGTGTTGTGCTACTTCATCTGGCCAGGACGTCATGTTCGGAAAGTTACTGTGGCTGTCCGTGCAAACTGTGTTAATATCAAAGGAACAGCATCGACAAAACAGCAAGGACAGGCCTGAATTCGTTGAGTTGCTTTTCCGTTTGAGTGAAGGTAAATGTACTATGCCCGATTATGACATGCTTCAATCACGCGTGTTGACATTGACAAAAGTAGTCAGTGACCCTGCATGGAAAACCGTATCAATCATCATGGCAAATAATGCGCTTAAAGATGCGTTGAACGAGCGTATGGCTCAGCAATTTGCAGCTAACACTGGTCAGGACCTTCAGTGGTATTATGCAGTAGATCGGAAGAGTGGAAAGACTGACCAAAGACGTGCTGTAATAGACGACGACGTTCTTCTATCCCGCTTACAGAACTTGCATTTGGGAAAAACGAAACAACGTCTCGGTCGTATTCCCTTAGTGCTGGGTATGCCCGTTTTGGTGTCTCATAATTTTGATGTTAACGGTGGTGTGACAAATGGAAGCAGAGGCATGGTACAGGGCATCCGATATGTAGTCAATGACATGGGACGACGGTGATAACGTCACTAACTTCCTATAAGCAGAATGTAGACTTTTGTTAAGTCAGATATTATTAGCGTGCTATAGGGGTGACTGATAGTCAGCGAAGAATCTTTCGAGGATAACCACCTGATTGCTTCTTTGTCGACCGTCTGAGCGTGCAACGGAAGTAGCTGTCGGTAGGACGGAAACCTTTTGGCGGAAACCTCTAGCGGTTTATCGGAAGGTTATGTTTTCTTGGTAGACGACGGGTCGGTAGAAGCGCGGTAAGAGAGAGGACGCTGTCGGAATCGGTGACGGAAACGCTGTAGGATACGCAGGACGCAACGGACTAGTTCGGAATGTCTTTTGAACTCTGTATCGTGGACGCTGGACTATGTCTCGAGGTGAAAGAGATATTTTATTCCGAACATATTGTACAGTTTTATAGTATCCCGTCCGACTAAGGTACCTCCGTTGTCTCTTAGCGGATCCTGCTTTCCTTCTCCGCTATCCGCTTTCCATCCCCCATTCTTCTGTCATTCCATTCCTCTGTTCCTTTCTGGGGTTCCGCGGTGGGTACCGCCGGGTTCGTTCCGTACCGTTTTTTGGTCCGTTCCCAACCTATCCCGTCTTTGGGTCCTGTCGGTCCCGCTGAAGGGCGGCGGCCTCCTTTGGGATACTTTTGCTCTTTCCGCCCTCAGTGCCGGGCTGTCCCTATCATCCTCCCCCAAACTGAGATCTGGACTGTCCCCAGTCCTCGCAGTTTCTCCCACCCGGCTCCTCCGTTACTTCAGCTGAGTTCCTTCTTCGATCAGGCTTCTATTTTTCTTGTGGTCCTATACCGGGTCACCTGCCTGATGGCCCTTCTTGGACAGATCGCCCCCCTTAAGTAAGCTCTTGTTTGTGGCGCAACCAGTCTCCGTCC
>QLOM01007043.1:0-50592 GCA_003313785.1 Termitomyces sp. MG148
GTCAGACTTTTCCGCGCCAGATGCAAGTGGATTTACGGCACCAGATTGAGACGTACGTGACTTCGAGGTTAAGAATCGCCACAGGATCTGTCAATGGAATTGGAACAAGTTTAGATACGGATGTTGAATCTCGATACCTCTACGGCGGCCTCTTCTCCTTCCGGAAAAACTTCCCTCATTATCTTGCTGTCTTCTTGTTCAAGCTCGAAACCCTCGATGACAGAAGGAATCGGGGTGTCAAAAAGCGATGAAAATTTCTCGTTCGTACGTATAGAAGAAGGGTTGGGCATGGGCTTCGGATAGTCCTCAAGATAGCGCGGAATGCCACTATTAAGCTCCTTAAGCCAGCCACGCTGATAGGGCGAATATACCTTCAAGATAGCATTAGCAAAAACAAGTTCGTTGACTACCGAGAACCTTACAGAGTACGCTCTCTTATCCTTGGTAAGAATGACACCGGGCTCCACGATGCACTTGTTGTGGACAAAAGTTGTCCTGATGCCTTTATCCTTGGCCAGGTCGCATACCTTCAAATCACGACGGAGCTCGTCAACCTCGTACTCCATGTTGGCATAGATGTTTGTGCACCCAAATTCTGAGACCATTGAGATGATGCGATCCGCCATTGTTCGGCGAGGCGCATGTGTTATACAGTAAAGTGGAATATCAAGCTCAGCCAAAGACGCCTGGAAGCAGCATGAGCGCAAGAATTGTTGCTGACTAACAACACTGCACCTTCAACTTGATGAGATTCCGAAGTGTAAAATCGATTCTCCGAGGTGATCTATCGTGGGCGATGTAGTCTTGAGGGCTTAAAGCAAAGATTACAATCAAAGGTATCTCTTGCTCCTTGGCCTGAGAGGATGCAAGACATAACGCCCTATTGTCGGAAACTGGACAATGTCAGCACTCGTATATGGGTGTGTACAAACGCGTACCTCGCAAGTCTGCCATTCGCATCCAGTAGACGATTGACTCGCCCTTGAATGGATTTTTGACAGAGTCTTTGAGGGCGGCCTCAAGCTTGAAAAGAGGAGGATCTGCGTCAACAGCGGCTGCAGCCTCCCGGGTAGCGACCTTGTTGGGTCTGAAATTGGTTGTACAGAAGCGTTTGTTTGATAAGCTGAGCTGTGTGTTGCTGTCTCTTGGGTGCTTTGCCATTGCTATGAGGCGTGTGGTCGTCGCTCTTCTGAACATGAAACCATCTTTTTTTGGAGTGACACTCAGAGGGGCGTCGATCGGCAGCGGGATCGTGAATTCACATGGGATGATGTCATCTACTGTCCTGCTCTTCCTTGGCCCTCTCTGCCTCTTCCTTGGCCTCCCTTTCCTCTGCCTCGACCACTTCAATATCCAAAGGAAACGTCAGTATCGCAGCTATTCCCGTTAGTTGGTTTAATTCTAGATAATGTTCAGGCCACATATGAGATTGTTGTCGGTCGACTCACGTTGACCAGATTCATGCATGCTCGAAAATATCACTACTTCACCACCCTTCTGCTGCACTGCTTCTACTACCTCTACGTATCGCTTTCGTGTCACAGGATCACTAGACCTGGTAGTTACGTGTCAATCAGAGCCATTATTCAAGATTTCCCGGGGTTACCTGAAAAGGTCATCCGAAATAAGCAAAGTTCCAATCGCGCCACGATCAGCTGCTAGGCAGACATGATCTGGCCCATACCACGCCCTCATTTCGTCCGTCCCTAGCATTTTGAAGAACCTGATTGCGAGATTAGCGCACTCAAAATAGATCGCACGTAGACACCTACTTGTCAAGGACAATACCTTCCCGCGCAAACTTGGTCTCCTTCAATTGCGAGGCGATCTTTTGATCTATTAGGATGTGAGATCAGACCACACGAGCAGTTACGTACTTCGGGACTTTTTAAGACCTCAACCAGACTGTGCACATGCGGACTGCTCACATGTACCTTGACCACTTTCTCCTTCAACGCCCGCTGCAAAGTCTTATCGCCCCTTCTTCCCGCTTCTTCTAGTAAATACGTCAAGACTCCGTCCCGCACCCACCCCGGACTTGCTATTACAATCGCGCGCAGCCCAGCGTTTCCGTAAGGAATATGACGAATGAAAGAATCGTATAACGTTGCATAGAATTTTGCCATTCCTTTTTCATGTTGCGACGCTCCCGACGCCGCAGATTTCCTGGGAATAGAGACGGTTATTCTATTCGCAACAAGCGTCATATGTTGAGACAACAGACAAAAAGCCGCAGTACCCTCTCCACAAACGACTGCGCCTACTTCTGCTCCTCGTCCGGGGATGATAGCCTCTTCAACGCGAGCTATCGCGACGCTGTCCCAGCCATTCAATTTTTCGATCCGCACATCGCGATTCGCTTCAATGTCTAGGGTATGAAATGCGCCTAGTTTCACGTGCGGATTTTCAGATGTAACACGGCCAGATATGTGTAGCGCAGCCGATGTTGGAGGTGCAGATGACCCGCTTTCCTCAGTAGGGGAAGAATCTACAGCGGAACCAGAAGGTGCTGCCGATGATGAGAAATCGACCCGGCTGACTTGAATAGTAAGATTTAGGCGGACGCGGTGAGACTCTGTCGATCCCGTTGATGATATATTTTGTACACGTCTTGATATGTGTTAAATCCCTAAATCCCTTTCATGCAAACCTAGATATAATCTACTCACCGTACAGCAGGTGCACGGATGGAGTCGCCCACTTGAATCAGATTGTATAGATGCCACATATCTTCATTGTCCTCTGGTCGTAAGGTAACATGGCCCTATAGAAACTATCAGGGATCGAGTCGATGTATCCAATAAAAGCAGAGAAAAAGTCTTACAACACCATACTTGTCAATGTGTCTATTGACGAGCTTCATATAGTGCGAGATGGTGTTTGGAGATCTCGTGCATTCAAAACCTAACCTAACCTGAAAATGACAACAATGATACACAAGTGCATGAATTAGTCACGTGTTGTCTTCACACAACTCTGAGCTCGAGCTGCTCCAAATTTTGTTGCATACATATATACACACTATTGATGGTTTTTTGGTGCCTTTTATGAATAGGTTACCTCCCTCTGCACGACGCGACTACTAAAGCTGTTCACTTTATTTTAGCGCATGTCAGCTTGACAATCGGGTTCAGTCCCCCATCACTGTGGCTCCTGACTGTTTTTTCGTGTCTTCTACAAAATCCAATGCGCCAATGACGCAGGGTATTTGTTACATCCCGGAGACAATTACTCACGGGCAATCTTACTCGTTCAACAATCTCGAGTACGTCTGCTGCGGCGAGCCTATTGTAAATGTTCCAATTACCTCTCGATGTCGAGACGGCCTAGAAAGAAATGTTCAACTACCATACAGTCACTGTGATTGTCTGAGGTGTTAGTCACTTTAAGAACTTTAAGAACCGTACAGGCTGTGGTATTTTAGATGCATGGACATGTGAACCGCTGCTCTTGCTGTGATCTAGCTGCAAGGCTTGTTTGCAAAGTTGACCGGCTTACCGATTAAGCTGCCAAGGAGAGCGCGATTTTACAAGATTTACGGTACGCTTTAGGAGACCAGAAATTGAGACCAGACAATGACTACGTGTTTTTTACTCAGAAAGTGGGTAAGTGTTGTGATCCTTCTCGCTCCAGAGTGACCAAAACATTTGGAGCCTTTACGCAGAAACCGTATAGAGGAAATTTTGGGCGCGCTGTTTCAAACGAAGCAATCTGAGTCCTTGACCATACTTATGATGATTGTTAAGGTCTAAATGCATCATGCATCTCTTGGCCACGTCCTTGAATGACCATTGCTTATTAATCCTTCTCAGGTAGATATGTCAAGCTTGCCTCGTATACAGCCCGGAAATCGCGTGACCGATATTGATATTCAGGTAAACATCGCGGTTCACCTAAATGGTATAAGTGCACCTGCTTTGTCTTCGGCAGCACCCGCTAGTTCTGCTGGGTATTATCTAGCCATAGTGAAGCAGGTCATTTGCATCGGCTGACTGAGCTGGCAGTGTTACATCGAACCCTCATGTGGAAGCGGCCCGACGTAGTAGAATATTTCTGTTGATCTCTTTGATGGATACCATTCGCAGACGCCTTGACTTGTGAATCGCCCAAAGATCCAGAGTCTGGTTACTGCACAAAGATGCCCGTTTTAATGAAATTGGAAAGATGTAGACTCTCCCTCAAACGTAGAAACAATGAATTGAGTACAATTCAATGCGTCTGTTGATGAACCAAGTCATTTGTTGAATAACTTGAAGTTATGCGAGTTAATGGGTTTCGATCACATTTTACTGATCATCGGACGTCTCTACCGGTCGTGTGGACCTCCCCGGGTATTCAAACCTAACCTAACCTAACCTACCGCCTACCGCCTCCCGCCTCCCGCTTCCAAAAATAAGTGGCCCTCTTCTCATTCAATATCATGGACAGGTGAAATATGATCTCAATATCGACGGGACTAGACTGATAACTATGTATAGCAACCCAAGAATCGCATCCTTAGCTTCTCGCATAGTTGATTCCAACCGACAAGACCGTTCCAAAAAAAACTCAGATGAAGAAGACGACACCGACCGCCTCTTTGCCGAACTTGAGGAAGAAATTGAAAATGACGGCGATGCGGCAATGCGAGAACAGGGCCTCGATGTGCTCAGAAGAGAGTAAGGTGCTTTCCTGCCGTTCTACGGTCCACTATCTGATCACTAACTGCGCTGAAGGATGGAACGAATGCAGGAGATGCAGAAGAATCATCACGGAGAATATACGGATATCGGTGATGAGAAGGAGGTTGTGCGTATCACTGCGTGAGTGCCTTTACCGCTGCCTCGATGGACGCATTAGTTAACATCTACAGACATGAACCGCGATGTGTGGTGCATTTCTATCATACGAACTTCAAGAGATGCGAAATAATGGACAAGCACCTCGCCGTATGTTTACCAATTTAGTTATGCAGAATTCTTTCTCACTTTAGGTCTTAGTCGTTGGCAAAGAAATACTTTTCAACGCGTTTCTTCCGCGTATTTGTGGAGAACGTTCCATGGCTCGTCGAACGGTTAGGCATCAAAGTTCTACCCTGCGTGATATGTTTTGTAGATGGAATATCGAAGGAACGGTGTGTATATTGTTCCGTAATTTTAGCTCCTTCTCATTGGTCCAGGTTGATCGGCTTTGAGCAGCTCGGAAACTCTGATAAATTCGATACAGCCATTTTGGAATTGCGCTTGTCGATGTGCGGTACGCGCCTGTCTACCACTTCTCTTTCACTAGCTGAGTACATGCATTTGCAGGGGTAATCCAAAAAACGGGCAATCAATTCAGTATGGACCCAGTTTACAAAGTAGTGACATCGCGGAAAGATGAAAACGATGATGAAGTTTTCGACCTTGATGATTGACAAATACTTCGACTTGGAGATCTACGTAAACGCGCAATGTTGTGACCTCGTGTACCATATACAAAACGACCAGTTTATATTTACAAAAGAAAACGGCGAAGGATAATTCGTTTATAAGACCAGCTGTAACATAGTCAGTACCTCAACATGAAGGATTGACTTGTAACTGACCAAAGCTGTGTCAGAAATTTGACCGACAGAATCAACATCTAATTTTTAAAGGGTTCAAAACACCTACCCAAATGGCCGCCCACGACGGGACGTGCACGGAAATCCCCAGCGGCACCATTGCTCGCGTCGTACAAATCACCAAGTGGCTGGTCACTGAGACCTGCTCCTATATATTTCTTGATGGACGCGACGAACAAATCTCGTGTCGCGATATCGGTAACAGTGGCTGCAGTCCAAATTTGCCAGTCTACAGCACGAAAGATAAGTCACGCCATCTTTTGATTAAGGTGAAGATCTACCTGTCTTAGTATACGTGAAACTGCACATAGTAATCAGTGACAGAGAACGGCTGAATTGTTGGAATTCACGCACCGAGAATCCATAGGAACCCCAAAAGAAACTTAGTGAAAACATTATCCGTAAGCTGTGCATGAACCTGTCACAACTTACGTGCGACTGTCTTGTACCATGCCGTCTCTGATACATCAAGGTGTCAGCTGGCCCAAGGCTTGTGAAGCATGTCAAACAAGATTACTCACGCATTTGGTAGACAGACCCAGGGAAAAGGTTGAGTTTTAAGAGCCTGTCTGCGTAGAGGTTGTAGGCTAGACCCCAGCTGGTGAAACATTCAGAAGGACTTCTGATCAATAAGGCAGCAGCCATACCTGGAAGAGTTTCCATACTAATGGACAGAGAATAAAATGAAAGCGGCTTGAGATAACATTATCGATGATCCACTTACATTTAGAACGAGATGTTTCCCAGTTGATGAGGTCGACAAGGCTTGCCAACAATCCACGTAACTCGTGGCTATCTCCTATTAGGGTCCAGACTGAGGTGAGCGAAATACAAGATATGATTAAATTACCTACCGAGTACAACGAGCTCTTGTTTCCATTCCCAAGGATACCTGCAATCAATGACATCACCTTAATTCCAATTATACCTTTGATAGCGAGATTAGTCTGGTTGGGAAGACTCCCTGTGAAGGAGTCATCACTGGTGACTTGGTAACCAGGAATAAGGGATCTGTTAATCAGAGTTGGCGTCCACTGGTCGAAAAGCGTGCCCTGTCGATGTCAGGATAGCTTGTTAATGTCTTTAACGAGGTACATCCTTACATATCTCCTGAGCTGAGTATAATCGTTGTACTTCTGGGCGTAACTCAAGACCATGATAAGCATGTTTGCAGTTTCTGAGCGTTCATAAATGGAGAATCTCAGAAAGGTATAAATTCAACGCACCCTCTAGTCTCAAAGATTCGTCTTTTACATCGGTATACCCCGTCGCATTAGGATAATTTTCACCTAAAATTCTTATCAGATTATTTAGCCTGGAACTAACGGATCGAACGAGCCAAGATTAACAGTCCAGCTTTTTGAATGAAGTCCATCAGGACGTCTAAGTATCCCTTCAAGGAGATATTTCCCGAGAGTGGGGTTCAAGTATAGAAATGCCGGCCACATTGCGAAAATGGTATGGACAGTGTTCACACCCTTGACAACATTAGTTGCAGAGCTGTACAAGTTCACAGGAGAACAGTCGACTGACCCCGCCTCTTGAAATATCTGGCAGGCAGCTTATGAATTGGCACAGCAATGAATCGAGCAAACAAACCTTTCAGGAAGACAAGCACATCAGAGGTGTTCCATGAGCCATCATTGCGTTTTGAGATGGTGATTTCCGTGGCACCAACAGCTTGCCTGAGTGAGAGCGCGACGATGGCAGCGTAGTCCGCAGAGATCTTTTTCGCATCGTGTTCTACCCGAGCATCGAGTAACGTAGCCTTGAACAAGGCATTGTGATAGTCCCGGAGGAAAAATGGGATCTATAACAATGTTTGGTGAGACATCACAATGGTTTGTCAAAAATAAATTCTTTGCTAACCACGTCAGAAATAGCCGAGAAACGGCTCCAGAAGTAAAGGCTACGAGGCTGAACCCTCCCTCCTGGTGATGTATACTTGATTACTGGATCACGGATGTGACCAATGGAGAAAACAATAGGGACCGTGGGACTGGATATCTTGCCAAGGTCATGAGCCAGCCCAAAGACGGGCCAACCATCTTCAATAGGTCTGAAATCCGTGTCTCGGGAGTTCGGAAGACGACCATAATTGAGGAACTGGATCCTAACGTCGTCGTGCGAGCCAGATTGGAAAGTTGTATTGAAAGCCTAGAATAGCAGTATCACTAAGCAAAAGTCTTGAAGTAAGTTAGATATGAGCATACATTTAACGTCGAATAGAAAACGGCCCCATCTGGTTTTGCGTAATATTAACAATTGCAATTTTCAAACTGAGGCAATCCTGGACTTACATTCAGCATGATCATCAACCTCCGAAAACAGCGAGGGAGGCTGCAGTTGGATTTGGTGCGTTACAGTATCAGTGGTGGCCAAAGTTGTCCAGTTCACCACTTTAGCATCATCACCTGAGGTCCATTCTGCAGTGATATCTGAGTAAATTTGAATACTGTGCGAATGTCCATCCGTAGGAATCACGGAGACTGCCATATATGAAAACGGGATGGATTGTCGGACAAAGTCTGTGGCCTGAACTCATATGGTCGATTTAGAATAGAAAGTGCTTAGAACTCTCCATGTAAACCTTCGCACCTCGATTGGGCTCAAAAATGCCACTCTGACATCGACAGAACCAGCAGACAAAACAAAGATGCTTTGTGTAGCCGTGAACTTCAAGGTCACGGACCTCGATGTTAGTCAGTTCGCTTGGTATATCCACAATACTACCTACTTCAGAACTCTTCTGTATCGCCTTCAAGGGCGTTTCACCTCCTATATGAGGAGCTCCCAAGAAGTTGTATGCTGTGCCGTCGACTCTGACAAAACCAGACCAGCCAGCCAGCTGGAAGCTACTTGTTGCTAGGATGTCATTGAAATAGCAAGGCACTCACGGAGCCTCGCGTCCAAAATGATGGCCAAACGGAATTCAAAGCTGTTCCTGTCAAGTTCAAACAGTTCTGACATTGGGTAACTTGAAAAACAAGGTCCTCTAACCATTTCCTTGAGGCAACCATGCAGATAAGTAAGGTGAGCGTACAGCAAGAGGAAAAGAAGGAGGATTGAAGGGAGTGGCTGTCCAGTTGAGAGTACCCAGAGCTGCAGAAGAGAGGACAAGCAAAAGGCAAATCGACAACATTGAAACGGGACTGGGTACCATGATTAACTGTCCGTCATCATGGCGTCTTTATAACTTGTGCTTTCTCTGACGAACTTCTCCGGGGAATCGGAAGTAACTAGTAAAGGACCAGTTTCAAGATCGGAAAGGATGTCTGGAAACGTAAAGGAAGAGCTGTTTTTCTGATACGGGGTCGAGAAAGAAGAGACAAAAGAGTCGGCACGTCACATTTGTAAAGTTGAAACGCGGCAGATCGATGCGTCATACGTTACTACGGACAGGTATTCTGCTAATGAACGAGCCGGCAAGCGCTGTTTTAGGCCTCGCTCCCGTTAATACTGGATAAACACCGGTGTATGGGTCTTCCATTGTTTGCAACCTGGCCTCAAAGAGAAGATAAGTGTGCTTTCTCCATGGGCAAACCGTTGTATCACCGCCTCCCCTCTTCGGCTCTTTCTGCATTTACGCGGCAAGGACAGATCGGTCTGATAATTGGTACTTTGACTTATACTTATGTTGACGGTTTATAGAGGAAATTGATACCATGCTTCATGACCATAAGTAATTCACTCATGATTCGCGGGGATTGTTGAAATCCAAATACTACTACACCAACGCCGCAAAGTTCCTGCCTCCTCTCGAAGCACTTAGCGACCAGATAGCAACATCTGCGGCCCACTACACTAGTGAAAAATATCAACAGTGCGATTCGCCCAACAACCAGTATCCTCGTTAAGAGGGCGCTTTTAATTAGTCAGTCTACATATTAGCGCTGTTGAAGCGGAGAAACAAGGCATTTAAGCGTAGTTCTCGCGTGCCCACTTAGCGCCGTTCACAAGGTTGACGAGTGAAGCCTCAGTCTCCTTCCATCCACGGGTCTTCAGACCACAATCCTGAAAGTAAAAAAGTCAGAATCCAAGTCAATACAAATCAGAAGTCTAATTCTCACAGGGTTAACGAAGAGGAGAGAATCGGGGAGGATATCAAGCATGGCCTTAACACGGTCCTTGATCTCCTGTTCTCCAGGAACACGAGGGGAGTGGATATCGTATACACCGGGGCCAATCTGGTTGGAGTAGCCATAGTGCTTGAAGGTGTTGAGGAGCTTCATATCAGCCTTGGAAGCCTCAATGGAGATGACATCAGCGTCGAGGCGCTGAATGGAGGGGAAGATGTCGTCAAAGTCAGAGTAGCAGAAGTGGGAATGAGTCTGGAGGGTGTCGCTGACACCGGCGGTAGCGAGCTTGAAGGAGTCAACGGCCCACTTGAGGTAAGCATCCCAGTCAGCACGACGGAGAGGGAGCTGATGGAATAATAATGTTACTTGTTGAAAACACCGAGAATGATTTTATACGTACACCCTCACGGATGGCAGGCTCGTCAACCTGGATAGCATGGATACCAGCCTTCTCAAGATCAACAACTTCGTCGCGGAGAGCGAGAGCAAGTTGTTTGGACTGCATCTCACGGGACACATCAGCACGAGGGAATGACCAGTTGAGAATAGTAACTGGTCCGGTTAACATTCCTTTCATAGGCTTGTTGGTAAGGCTCTGGGCGTAGCTGCTCCATTTCACAGTCATAGGACCGGGACGACTGACATCAGAGACAATGATAGGAGGACGGACATAGCTGAGTAGAGAAGCCAGGTTAGAGAAAAAACTGAACAAATGTTATGACATGTAACTCACCGAGAACCATAGCTCTGGACCCAGGCATTTTGTGTAAAGACGAAACCATTCAACTGCTCACCGAAGTATTGAACCATGTCATTTCTCTCCGGTTCGCCATGGACCAAGAGATCAAGGCCAATTTTCTCCTGGAAACGGACAACAGTCTCAATCTCCTTCTTGATGAACTCCTCATATTGCTCCTGTGTAAGTTCACCCTTGCCAAGCTTGGCACGAGCGAGACGAATCTCCTTGGTTTGCTAAAGACGAATCATCAGCAAATCTTCCAGCGTGATGAGACAAATAGACATACAGGGAAAGATCCAATGGTAGTGGTGGGGAACTTCGGAAGGTTGATGTGTTTAGCCTGTATCTCCTTACGAACAGCGAAGGGACTCTTGCGCTCGAGCTGATCAGGGGTGATGGCAGCAGCTCGCTTACGGACGGTGTCGTCGGAGTTAGCCTCGAAGGCACGACGAGCAGCGATGGATGTCTTGTTGGCTTCAAGAGCGGCAGCGACCTTGGGGTCCTGAGAGTTGGAGAGGGAGGCAGCAATAGTGGCAACCTCAGCAGCCTTCTCGGTGGCGAACGAGAACCAGTCCTTCTGCTCAGGGGTAAGCTTAGTCTCGGAAGCGAGAGTAACGGGAGTGTGAAGGAGGGAAGATGAGGTGGCAACAATAACACGTTCCTGGCCGAGAGCGTCGACAGCGACCTTTCCGAGTTTGAGGGCAGCAGCAAAATCAGTTTTCCAGATGTTACGACCGGAAACGAGACCGAGAGAAAGAACGATGTTAGTATTCTTAATGGCATCAACGACTTCCTGAAGTTGACCGGGTGCTCGATCAAGGTCAATGTGGAGACCGGAAACGGGCAGCTTGGCGACAAAGTTCAAGTTGGAGTCAAGACGAGCGAAGTAGGTTGTAAGGAGAATTTTTGGGGCAAGCGGGGCAAGCTCGGCGTAGGTAGAGGTAAACTCTTTTTCAAGTGAGGCCGCGCTATCGAGGACAAGAACGGGCTCATCAATTTGGACCCATTCAGCACCAGCTTCCTTGAGGTCAGAAAGAAGTTTGGTGTAGATAGGAAGGAGTTTTGGAAGAAGAGAGATGGGTTGGAAGCCCGGCTTGGTTCCCTTGGCGGCCTTGCCAAGGACGAGGAAAGAGATGGGACCGAGGACGACAGGGCGGGTGGTGACGCCAGCAGCTTTGGCCTCATTGAACTCCTCAAGAGCTTTGTTGAAGTTCAGCTTGAAGTCGGTTTCCTCAGAGAACTCAGGGACGACAAAGTGGTAGTTGGAGTCGAACCTAACAAGGCAGATGTGTCAGGGTCACATCTCAAGATAATCAAGGCACGATGAGCCGAGATACAAAAAACATTACGTACCACTTCTTCATCTCTGAGGCAGGAACATCGACACCCTCAGACTGTCGACCACGGCCCATGGCAAAGTAAACATCAAGAGGTGAAAGACCAAGTCCAACGTAACGCTTGGGGATGACATTGAAAGCGGCTGCATGATCAAGGACATGATCATAGAAGGAAAATTCACCACTTTATGTTTAATCAATCTTGTTTATCTATATGATCGATGGAGATCAGTAGACATACCTGGGGACGAAGTCAACTCCCTGGGCCTTGACGGAGTTCCAGCTGGCCTTCTTGACTTCAGCGGCAGCTTTATTGAGATCTTCGGCAGAGAGCTTGCCAGCCCAATAGGCCTCAACTGCCTTCTTGATTTCACGGTTTGCACCTGTTGCATGTTAGTGAAGCAAACTTCACGATCAGCCATTATTGCACTTACCGATGCGGGGGAAACCAAGGACGCTGGAAAGAACCATTTTTGAGTTGCGGAAGGGGTGGAAGAGACGGGAGATGGTGGTACGATATAGAAAGATGTTTTGCTGAAAGTGGCCAGTTTTACGCGATTCGCACGTGCTTTGATAATTTGATAATCGATACTCGGATCTGATCTCCGGCCGAAAGCCAAAGGATTATGGTAAATGCAAAGGCCAGATCTGGGCAACTCTGTCTCGAAGAGCCCAAAGATAATCATATTCAGTATTCTGTCTTACTTTTGACGCGGCAGCAGCCAAGGCGTGGTCAAAACATGCAAGTTTCCACCAGAACATAGCGTTTCATCGCGTTTCATCCTACTATCCACTCATCGGCCGAATTTAAGAATCTCGATAACATTTAATAGAAAGAATTGATTTCAAAGGAATGTACGTATTCTAGTTTGTGCGCATGAATGCGAAAGGAAGATATATATTTAAACGAAAAGCCTGGTAGTTTCCACTAAGATCCAGTTATAGATGAGTGCCCTTTGAGCCGTTCAAAAGCCAGACGGAAAAGCCTCTTGCCATTCGTCATTTTCTTGACTTTGGCCTCGACCACTGACTTTGCAGAATGAGGCAGCTTGACTGGATCGAAAGCAGCACATATCGCTGGCCGGTCGAGAGTTTGACCATCTGGTAGGTCAGGAACCTCAACAGCAGGATCAATGGCATGTGTGGCAGGCGTAATGGGTCCCTCGCTGTCTGAGCCTGAGTTGGTAGAACCGAGAGTACGGGAGCTAGAAGAAGCAGAACCAGAGTTAACATCAGCGCCAGGTACTGTCAAGAAGGTAGTAGGATGTCCCAAGGGTGTGGGTGGCGTTTCGTCTTCGGCAGGAGGACTGTCGAATGCATAGATTTCATCCGAGCTAAGAGAACTGTCCGTTTCTTCACTGCGATCAAAAACCGTCCCGTTTTGTACCACAGCAGCCCGCGCCTCGTGAGACTTGCCTTGCGAGTATGTCCTAGCGGCTGCACGAACTGTTGAGTTAGCACTTGCAAGTTCCTCCTCCGTCATGAAGAAAGTGTCGACGGCCAGGACCTCGTGGCGAAGTTCATGCAGAGTTATACGACTTAAAGGATTTATTCTGAATATCCGCTTGAGAATGTTGTTCGCCCCGTGAGAGATAGGAAGAACTTGTCGAAGGAAATCTCTGTCGTGCAAGTACGCAGCAAAACAATCGTCTTTGGCTGTCGCGTAGCGCCATGGGTTTCGACCAGATATCATATTTGTAAGAATGACACCGAGCGACCAGATATCACTGTAACGAGTGGAGTAGCGGCCTACTGAAAGCTCCTTTCCAATGCATTCTAGCGGCTGACATCAGCAGTAAGCGTGAAGTGCGATGAGGCAAGGCTTACCAGGACTCATGTAATAAGAACTACCGCAACCAAAGTCGCTTGATATGTGATCCTGAGTCGAAAGACCGAAGTCCGCGAGGCGAATATTGACACCGTTCCTTGAGCACAAGACATTCTCTGGCTTGATGTCGCGATGAAAAACACTTTTGTCGTGGCAATGGCTTACGGCGTCGATGAGTTGAACGAAAGACCTCTTGACAAGTTGAACCTTGTTCTGAAAGACACGAGCCTCTGTTATAGCAGCGAATAGGTCCCCTCCAGGGCAGTAATCGAGAACGACGAAAAGATACTTGTCGTCAACGACGACGCGATGGAGAGTCACGATATTTGGGTGGTCGCAAACCATCTTGTGCAAGGTTATTTCACGTTTCTGGAACTGTTCTTGGTGAGATCCCTTCTCTGGCCTGAGTAGACATTTAACGGCGTAGTAGACAGGCTTATCAAGAGGAGAAAGGATCTCGAGAGCACGATAAACCTTGCCGTAAGCACCAGAGCCTAAGCTTTCCAGAAGCTTGAGGCGTCCATTGTCAATAGTTAGTCCATTGAGGTCAGGCATAGAGTCGGTGACAGCGATACGGCCCATGGTGAAGAAAAGGCAATATGAAATAAATTTGAAAAGAGAAAAAGTGGTTTGAAAAATGAATAGATAGAAGTAAGGTTGAAAGATGAAAGTAAGAAGAAAGAAGTGGGGGACAAGCGGAGAACAGGAAGACACTTTAAAGGAAGGGAGGCTGACGGGTGCGGTGCCAGAAGAGGAAGGGGCGTTCCCGATATGGACTTATCTAAAAATAGGCAACGCGTCGAGGCACGCCAGGGCGCGTTACTTTCACGAGGTGATATGTTTTCCGTGAGTAATGACGGAGTGATTTCCGTGACTGCCGCCCTCGGGTCAGGCGGTCCGATGATCATTTGTCCTGCCCATGCATGGTTTCACTTCCTCCTTTACCAACTACTTCCCATTCCATCATGTCTGATAATCCTTCCTTCGTCCTTCGAGCCGTTGAGGACGTTACCTACGAACAGCGCCCAATTCCAAAAAGTACGTCATATCCTTCTCCACCTGACGCCGCTTAATCAAGATTATTTGTCGCAGTCTCTGGTGATCAGGTCCTCGTCGAGGTCAAAAAGACTGGTGAGCGGCGCTTTCTCCCTTCCTGTGACCGCACCACGCTTATCACTCCGAGCCCTCAGGCATATGTGGTTCTGATGTACGATCTGAGCACTGTACTCTTTGTGCTCTTGATCTGAAACTATCACTAGGTCCATTATCTCGTTCATGGCCGTATCGGTGACTTCATCGTCAACAATCCAATGGTAGGTCGTCAGTGGATTGACACTAGAAGTTTGCTCAAGCGTTGAGCAGGTTCTTGGACATGAGTCCTCTGGTGTCGTCGCAAAGGGTAGTGTCTAAAAAGTCTAGATTTGAAGTCATTCCACTGACTGGTAAAGCAGTTGGATCTGATGTCAAACACCTCAAAGTTGGCGATCGTGTCGCGATGGAACCTGGTGCAACCTGTAGTAAGTCAACGTTGACCAACTAAGGAACTGATCTATTCATTCTATTCTATCCTAGAAAGGTGCGATGCGTGCAAATCTGGTCGCTATGAGGCATGCCTTTTCAACTCAATTACAAGAGCACGAGCTAATTATCTTTGGTACAGCTTTGCCCCGACATCATCTTTGCTGCCACTCCGCCATACGATGGTACTTTGGCAAGGTATTATCGTTTACCTGCTGATCTTGCCTTCCCCCTTCCGGATAATGTTTCACTCGAAGATGGCGCCATGGTAAAGCACTGCGAAGATCACGATTTTAAGTTCTCGCTAACGCAGACTACCTACAGATCGAGCCTCTCTCGGTTGGCGTTCACTCTGTGTCAAACCTTGGTGGATTGCGCGCTAACCAATCCATCGCGGTCTTTGGATGTGGACCTGTCGGTTTGCTCTGCATGGCCGTCGCGAAGGCTCTCGGAGCAGCTCGTATCATTGCTGTCGACATCAACTCTGCTCGTCTTCAATTTGCCAAAGGTTATGCCGCAACCGATGCCTATCTCCCACCCAATCTTGAAGAAGGCGAGAGTAGACTTGCGTACAGCAGGCGCAATGCCGACAAAATGAAGAAAGACCTGGGCATTGAGGACCGGGGTAGCAAATCCATTGATCTCGTTATCGATGCCAGTGGCGCCGAGGTGTCAATTCAGACCGCCTTCTACATCGCCAAGTCTGGAGGGATTGTGGTCCAGGTGTGTTTGTTTATTATGTTTTTGTTATAAGATAAAGCTGATATTTTGATCAGGTCGGCATGGGTAACCCCAATGTCACCATCGATATTGGACAACTCATGACGAAAGAGCTCAACTATAAAGGCTCATTCCGTTATGGCGTAAGTCAGCTTGTTCCTGGTCTTGTTTTTTGAGCTGATGGCTTTTTAGCCTGGCTCCTACCCACTCGCCATTGCTCTTGTTGCTCAAGGTAAGATTAACTTGAAGCCCCTGGTTACCCATCGGTAAGTCCTTTGTACCAAGGTATCACTCTTAGTCGACCTATTTTTATTATACAGCTACGCGTTCAAGGATGCCATTACCGCATTTCACGCCACACGCGTAGGAAAGAGTGAGGATGGCAAGGGTGTTATTAAAGCCATCATTTCGGGTCCTGATGTCTCACCTGACGCGTTTTAGACGTTGTACGGTTGCATATTGTATTCTTGTATTATATAAATTGTATTCCTGTTTGTCGTGAAAGCAATCAAAATCATTAGCATTTTCTTTACGGATAGGGAATACCCAAACTATTTGTAGCAAACTGGCGTTATATCAGAGTTTATACACTTCGTTGGACGTGAAGCCCATCTCGCCTAGGACTCCCTTAACGGCACCTTGAGAGAAATTCCTTCCAAATGGCCCTGCTATTGCATTGATCATTCTGGAAAACAAGTGGTCAACGTACGTCTAAATTGAGCTGAGAAGGCTCACGGATCAGGCCCACAAACGAGGAAGAGCACTTTGCGCGACGGCTTTGGCTTTTCTGATTTTCCAAACAGTCGTTGCCACCATGACGTATTTATATTTAGACCAAGACACTGCTCGATAGCAGACTTTCCGATGGGACCCAAGCTAGGGCTTGGTATATGGGAGGGGGGCGCTGGCCCTTCGTACGAGTCAACAAAAAGCTCGAGTCGAAATATCTCTGGGTTTTCATTGGCAAAGGTAGAAAGTCTGTTCATTATCCTGGGAGGGGGGATGTCGGCGGAGGTACGTGAGGAGTGTAAGAGAGTAAATCTGGTTCGATGTTCTGAAGGACGGGATATGACCGAATGGAACAGCTGGTAGAAGGGAGTGATCCCAGTCCCTCCAGAAATCTGAGTTGGGGGTGAGAAAGCAAGGGTGAACCATTGAAGTCAATTCATACCATTATTATCTCATCCCACTCATCCGTTCTCCATGGCCATGTCGTAAGCGGGCCACGTAGCTCAACAGTCTCTCCCGGAGTTTTTGAGTGTAACCATCTCCCAACCTCGCCTTTCGGATATTTCTTAATCCAGAAAAGCATGCGCCCATCGTCATCAGCTCCCTCAAGTGGTGTATAAGGCCTCTCTACTTGGATATCATCGTCTTTAATATATACTGACCATATGGGAGCAAACGGAGCTCCTGAAGATTCGTATTCAGCAGAACGAGGGAGAAGTTCGGGGGGGACTGTGAGTTCTATGAGCCTAGTATCTGGACCGGACACCTCGTTCATAGAGACCTTGGAGGGTGTAAAGTGTGAAGGAGACAGAGGGGTTGTCTTCGACGTAGGGGCCGACCTGGAGGGATCTGGATAGAAGAAATAGAAGGATAAGCCAACTGCTGCTGCAGCTCCAAAAGCGAGGAAAGCATGACGTTGGACGGATCTGGGTCGGGCGTAGTTCTGGGCGTACGCGCGGACACAAGGGCGGTTCGAACGTAGTCTGTAGTGCCTAGCCAAGTGTTGACGCGTAGCGACGTTCATTGCAAGAAGCTTCAAGAACTTATCACGAGTGTCACGAGTCATGTGCCGTGATGCGCTACGGGTCGTGTCACGCCGCTTCTCAACTCCCATGCCATTCCAAGCCAGGAATCCGTATTATCTACGGATATCAGAAAAGAACGTGCTTCCCCTTTATGTATTTGGTTCTGTCCATCTCATTTTGTTATGTCTGACCGTTGAATGTCGAAGCTTTACCTTGATGAACGCCATCTCGACTGGATGTCTGATCTCATTCTTCAACATGTCCTTGCAGATTTAAGACCACAGTATGGCTACATCTCATTGCGCTATCTGCAATTCTCAACTGAGACTGCATACAGCATTTTACCTAAACTCAAGAAAGAAGTCGTCACTACAGTCGGGGCACCATCTAACACCAAGAAGTCCACCTTGGATACTCATCGAGGAGGTGCGAACTTTCAAATGACTGTGAACCGCCTTTACAAACTTTTTACTTTGTAGAAACGTATCAATTTTGTTATTTTTTTCGAAAAACTGAGCCCCATTCTGTAGTAGTCAAAGTAAGTCGTTCATTTTATACCATGGATAGACTACGTGAGCTAGCCTCTTCTTGAAAGTCAAGGACGTTTGTTGCAATTTCCCTGCATAAGCCGGTACCAATGTCCCCGCCTCCTGTCCCTTCTTCAAAATCACAGAGAGGAAAGCGGAAGTCGAAATTAGTTGCTGAGAAAGGCTTTAATGAGGGTACTCGGAAGAAACGTAAGACCAAGGGCAAAGGAAGAGCCAGGGATGAAGATGATGAACTTCTAACGTCGAGAAGTGATAATTCTGATGAAGACTACAACCCTGCTGGACCTCAACATTCTCCACGCGCGCCGAACTCAAACTATATAGAGGACGCTGATACAATTAGCCAAGCTTCCGAGAGCGATACGCCAATAGCATCAGCGATCGAATTTGAAATAGATCAAGAAGAAGAGAAACCTAAACCAGTTCTGCAGCTGAAATATCAAGGATTTGATATATTTGGCCATTGTCTATGTGTGGTCGTAGAGCCATGGCCTCCTGTTCGATCAATGTCAAGGGCCACTTCTGTTACCACAGCCCTTAACAGAGAACCGAATCTTACAGACCCCCAGCGTGTCCTCGCTCAAGACCTAGACGTTTCGAGAAGAACTCCTCTCTTTCTCCCCGATGACTACACAGGGAGAAGCGAAACGCCTGCTCTCTCTCGAAATCGGAACATGCCTCTATTACAGGGTTCCCTTCTTGACCCTCGATTCTTGGAAGATTCAGATGATTCGGATGAAGATGGGGGAATGGTCCTTTTCAGCCAGGTTCTGAATAATGCAGGAGACGTTCGAGCTGGAGCTGCGGACGATGACGAAGACATGGATACTGATATGTTCTTCGGGGATGCTGACGAAAGGAGAGAGCTGTAAAAACTTCTATTGATTATCCAGAAAGTACTAATTCTAGGATGTCCATGAAATGTAATGTAATATACTTTGAATTATAGTTTAGATTTTGTGCCCTCAAGCTCGCCCTATTTCCTTGAGTATCTCCAGTTTCCTCGCCTCTGTCACTTGCTTAAAGCCTGCATTGGCCATTTCAAATAGCCCATGTCCTCCAGATAGCGCACGAAGTCGGTTAGAATAATCCAACATCTTACTCAGAGGGGCAAGTGCATAGACAGAGCGCTTGAGACGATACGGCCCAGAAGATCCGGAATCAGTGCTGCCGGACGGTGACAGATTGAGTGGCGGTATATAAACGCCATCTTCGGGATACCCTCCTACTTCTTCATCGCCGTCTGCGTCCAAAGTTGTACCTGATCCCAAGTCCAAGACTTCACCGCCATGCTCTGTCAAATCTTTCACCACCTTGCCAAGACTGTCTTCCGTAACACTTATCTTTAAGCGAACAAACGGCTCGAGGATCGGACCGATGCCTGCATCACGAATGCGATTCCGGAGGATGACAGCTGTTGCGCCAGTCAAGAGCGAAATGGGAGTTCCGGTTGGTAAAGCAAAACCAATAAGTTGGATGTGAAGGTGTGACAGGGCTAATGAGCTATTAGGCGAGTTTGATAATGCGCTGACTACTCCTTGGAAGATGTAGGCTCGTGGTGTCCCCGAGAGTGTGTCAGGAGAGGGACACGGCTGCCCCTCTTCGTCTAAGACAACGTTCCCGTCCCAAATAGGGTCTCCTTTCTCTTCAGGCTCCAAAGATCGGATTGCAAGAGAAACCATAATTTCAACTTGTTTTCCGCCAGAATCGGTTTGCCAAATATTCGAATTCTGCGATGGTGGTCCTAACCCGAGGCCCTCTCGATAGCTGACTCGACGCTGCCCAAGTTCAAATCGAACCCCCCACTCATCCCTTAGTCGACCTTCAACGATTTCAAGATGGAGAGCACCCATCCCATGGGCGAGTATTTGTCCTTCTTGAACGTCCACACGAACCGAAGGATCCGTGCGGGCAAGTGCATTCAAGGCTTCTTGCACTGGCTCCAAGTCGGAATGTGACTGGGGAATGACGGAGGCAGCAATGACCGCCGGAGGAGGGGTAATGTCACGGAGGACTGATCGATTAGAAGCTGACCCACCAGTTGATACCAATGTATCTCCGGTACGTGTATATCTAAGCCCGAGAATGACTCCAACCGAACCGAATGGGAGTTCGTCGACCTCTTCTGCTTCTGCCGCATAGAGCAATAACAGTTTAGAGACACGTTCACGTTGATTTCGGTTTGTGTTCAATACGACGCTTTGTCGTGTAACTCTTCCTGTTTTATTCTTTGTTAATAAGCGACGAAGATCATACAACTCAACAAAGTACCTGAATATACACGAACAAAGGTCATCCATCCTCGTTTCTTGTCCCAAGCAACTTTCCAAGCGAGCATCCTAACGGGGGCATTAGCCACCTGAGAATTGTGAGGGACATCTACTGGACTAGCTAAAAGTTCCCCAATATAATCCATGACCAGATCTGTTCCAATGTCTTTCATCGCCGAGCCACCAAGAACGGGAAGGATTTCATTCCGAATAGTAGCCCTTCGGAGATGACGAAGGATCTTTGAACTGTCTATCTGCAAGTACGCTGTAGGACTTGATGGAAGACCCAGAAGTTCTTCCATGAGTTCTTCAGAAAACATAGAAAGGTTCTCAAGCAGCTGGGTTCGCGCTGGGATCAAGTGAGGCAGGATCGGATGGGACGAGGGGAACAAACTAAAGCTACTGAACGCTACATCATCTCGCGGCAGAGGATGACAGGACATTTCCCCTTCACTATCCCATTTCCAAACCTGCCACTTGACGAGATCCACCAAGCCTTGAATTCCGGGTTCTGCCAGTGCATAATGTGTGGGGTCAAAAGATGCAATGGGAAGCACAAGAGGCAAAGGGTGAGGATGAAGGCGATTTGAAAGTAAGGATGTCATCGATGCTCCAAAAGAGGCCCCTGGCCGATCAAGTTTGTTAAGAAACATGATCCTAGTCAGCACACCATACCTAGAACAGAAGGAGACTTCAATTCACCGATTGAAAGATGTCTGACGAGACTCAACTGAGTGACGTACCTGTCTAGTTGTCTCCAAACACCCTTAGTCTGTGCCTCAACACCTTCCACAGAGTCAATTAGAACAACAGCGCCGTCTACCACGCGACTGGCACTTTCAACTTCCATTCCAAAGTCGGCATGTCCTGGAGTGTCGATAAGATTGAACGTCCAGTCCCCCCATTTGACCGGAATACTGGCCGACTGAATTGTAATTCCCCGTTCTCGTTCGGCAGGAAGAAAGTCGGTGGTAGTGCTACCAGTGTCTACAGTACCTCGTGAAGTAAGATATGAGGATTTGAGCAGGATTGATTCAGTCAGAGTAGTTTTTCCCGAGTCTGAGCGAGCAAGATTTCAACAGAATCCTTGCACTTCCAGCTGCCTGGACGCACCAATGTGGGCGACGAGCGCCATATTTCGCACTTTGGACGGATCATATGTAGTAGAGCTTGAATAAGCACGACATAAGATTTTTGTAACCTTGGACGAGACATAACGCGTCCATCGGGACGGCAACATGGGCAGCCATTGTTAATTAGAATTGGAAAAACAGAGGATCTCAAAGGCTTTTGAACATAACATGGGCAAATTGACTCTATTGTTGGGACCACAATAATGCCGCCGTTCACTTTTGTCAACCCGTACAATGGCTTCAGATATGCTGGAAGGTCTCGAGCAGCGCATCAAGCAGCGCGAGACTGCTCTTAAACATCCTCTACAAACCATTCCTGTCGCGACACATGCTCCACATGGCAACATTCCTAACACACCACTGGCAGCATCCACCATTGCATTTCTTCTTGGAAGTACTTTCTCGATCGGTCTCTTGATGTTTGCGAATGGAGGGTTTGACCGTTACTGGTGGTCAACTGCTCAGCTTGGCTTTTTCATCGCTGCCTGGGCTGGCTTTCATTGGGGAGAGTTCGCCACAACCGCCGGATGGAATCTAGAGAAATGTAGCGTCGATTGCAAGTAAACTTCCAGTTTGAAAGTTCATATACTAACAGAACTGTAGCATATCTGCTGGATAACGGTGCCATGTATCATGTCGCTAATTGTACCGCCCTGACAGAATATCTCCTCACGTTATATTTTAAACCCTCATCTAAATCATTCCCTTACGTGACACTCTTTGGTAAGTGAAAACCAATATTCAAGACACATACAGACCCTCATTCATATTGGAGGCATATTTTTTGTGCTTGTGGGCCAATCATTACGCTCTGCAGCGATGATTCATGCTTCAACCAATTTTTCTCATGCTGTTGCTTTTCGTAAACACGAGAGTCATCGATTAGTGACTGACGGTGTTTACGCGTGAGTCTTTTCGCCTGATTCATTCTGAGTTCTGCTCATGTCCGCGTAGGTGGTTTCGTCATCCCTCTTACGCAGGGTTTTTCTACTGGGCATTGGGAACGCAACTTGTACTTCAGAATCCTATCTCATTTACGCTCTTTGCAGTTCTGTTATGGAGATTCTTCTATCGTCGGACTCGAGGTAAGCTTTTGAAGTCATGAAATTGTCATTGAGGGCTTATAATAATTCTTGCAGCGGAGGAGAGTGCCCTTGTCAACTTTTTTGGTGCCGACTACATCAGGTACCGACAGCGAGTCGGCACAAAGATACCTTTTGTGCCATAATACCGGACGTTGAGATCTTAACCGAATCTTTATATCAGATCTTCTACAATAAATAGTAGTCTTGTCTTAATGATGAGTTGGTTTCATGGATGTTCAGATCGTGACCATAATGACCATAAGGAAAGGGTGTATGGAGATACATAGGGCGCAAGATTGTATCTACTCGTCTGAAATGGCACCCTTGCCAGAAACATAGATACCATCCAAAAATTTACGGATATCCTTGTTTCGGACGCGGCAAATGCCTTGGATTGAGGCAGCTGTTCACGGGTCAGAAGCAAGCAGCAATACAAAGATGTTGAATGCTTACCAGATTGTGAGACGTTATCAATATCGTTGCCTTCGAGGATCAGTTCATCCTTTTGAGCTGAAGACTCGGCAATGGTGACGCCGTCCAACATGCCGACGTGACGCACAGTCTACACAGACTTGTCAGGAACATAAAAACTTTATTGCCATTGAACACACTTTTTCGCCAAGGAAATTGCGGATTTCCACCTTGGTACCGTCATTTTGGATGATGCAGTTGATGGGAAAATGAGCATATACGGCACGCATTTTGTAACGGAAACCCTGTTTCAGTGTGAGAATACATATTGACAGACACAGATGTACATGAATTGTACGAACCTTGGTGACTCCAGTGATCATGTTGTTAATCAGTGTTCGGATAGTGCGTAGGCAAGCGACGTGCTTGCGGCCACCTTGCCACACAGCCAGAGAAACCTTCGTTGTCTTTCCCTTCTGCAACAGGATATCCATGTTGACATGGCGGACGTTCTTGGTGAGGGTTCCCCGCGGGCCCTTCACGACAATTACGCGGGACTTGATGGAAACCTCGACACCTTCAGGGATTTCGAGTTCTTCGGTCTGGAGGACGTCGCGCATCTGTGGAAAAAGGATGAGTTGGTTTTTGTCCTTGAGGACTTCCTGTCATCCAAAGTCATCCTTCAACATCCATTAGCTAGGTCTCTCGAAACCCGCCAAAATGACTATCAAATGGAAGCTAGCATTCCACGGACTTGGAAAGACCAGGCGACAACGAAGCGAACGGCCGGTACACACCTTGAGGGATGATTTTGAGGGGGCGTTGAACGATGGTGGATTTGATGGGGATTGGCTCAGGCGCGAGCTGACATAAGCGATGCCTATTTAGGGATATCGTCGGAAGTTGTCCGACTGTCACCTGAAAGTCAACGCTGGAAAATAACTATCCTGTTCAAGTCGGTCATGGGTAACTTCACTCATACTATCTCCAAATAAGCAATGTAAAGTTGTCTTATTGTATATGTAGCAGCCTGAGGTGAGTATTAGATCCGCTGGACAAGGATCCGGACCAATGTCGGAGTTTAAAACGGACATGCATTGTCACGCAATATCATTTCGCTCTTTCACAACGACCACCACCATCATACGTTCGTCTTTGGCTGTTGCCGCCAGAGTGTGTGAGACCGTTAAAAAAGTGCCCCGAACACTCTCAACAGCCTTTAGTCTGACCGCCTGTAGGGTTCTTGGTTGAATCTTTGCATAAGCATGTCTCTATATTCGCAGAGCCATTACGGCCAGCCTGCGTACTCTCACTACCAGTCTCCAGCTCACCATGGTTATCCTTATCAATATCAACAACTGCCACCCCAAATACCCCCAGTGCCCGTTTACCTTGATCCAGCTTCCTTTCGTCGGGAGTACACTACTCGTCTTGCGGAACTTACAGTCAACTCTAGACCGATCATTCAAAGCCTCTCGATGCTCGCTCAAGAATATTCTCGCTATCCTGAAGTCGTCGCTCAGTGCCTTGAGGCTCACATTCGTAGGGTGAGTCTTGTTTTCTTATCACGATGACTCGTTTACTGTATCGCCCCGGCTTTGTTGGTGTTGACACAGTTTGTCGTTTGTCACATCGATTGTTGTATCTTGATTCGTCATGTAATCTAGTCGTAGTCTAGATTGAGCATAAGAAACGATCAAGGCTTATCCTTTATGAGATGATTGGTGGCTCTGAATCGTTTTCTTTCTCTTTTCTTTGTCTTCCTATCTTGAACCGCGGTTTGCTGACTCATCATTCTCGTTTTGGTTGCCTCTTGATACAGGTTCCTCATTGGATGAAATTGCCGGGTTTTTATCTTTTGGATGCCATCTCAAAAAATGTCTACGAGCCGTATGCCCGCCATTTCGCTACATTTGTCATACCGTTGTTCTTGGAAACATATGGACAGGTTGACGAAGCAACTCGGAGCAAGATGGAGGAGATGTTGTTGACATGGCGAACCGGTTCCCCTCACGGCAAGGAGCTTTTCGGTGTTCCTCCTCAAGTTGCCATTGAACGAGGTGTTTGGGGCGATGGGGCATCCGGTCTTAATGTGAGTCGATTTTTATCTTGATGTTCATTCTAATCTAACCTGACTGCAGACACCTTATGGTGGCTCAGGACATGTTACCAAAGCCCAAGTCCTCAGTGAATTGGAGTTCAGCCTGTCACAAAAAGAGCGTGCACTACAAGTTAACCCATATGATACGACTACTCAGGGTCATATTGGTGTTCTACATCAAGTTTGTACTTTTCAGTCCAGAGATATTGGGATAACTCAATTCCTAATTTGTTTGAATGTAGCTTCGGAGTCTCGTTGAGGCAGGTGTCTCGCAAGAAGAACTCCAGCAAATCTTGGGCCAGCTGCGGACTCTCGGCCGAAGTAAATCAGCCCCAGCTCCTGTACTTCAACCTCCAGCACCAAGTGCTCCCCACTGGCAACCTCAACCGCCGTACCCAGTGTCACAGCTCCAAAGCCAACCTCAACTACCTCTAGCAACGTACCCGGTAGAGAATGTGAAATTTGAGGACATTGTTCAACCGTCAACCCCTTCGCCAGCGCCAGCTGGAATTGCGAATCTCCTAACCACACTTCTCAAGGCTGGTGTAGTGTCTGCAAACGGGACCCCTCAAGGTGCAGGCGCAACTGCACACGAAGAAGCAGCCAGCGCGCAACTTGATGAAGATCTCGAACGTGAAGCCTCAAGGGCATACAGAGAAGCGATTTTGTCACAGCCATTTACTTTATCAAGCACGGAGATTACTAAGTGAGCTTTTAATTTTTGTGCCCCAATCCAATCTTAAACTTCTGTTAGGAGACGGCCTGCCATTGTAGAATTTTTGTATAACCAACTATCTGCCCAATGTAAGCAATGCGGGGTTAGGTTCGCAGATAGCGTTATAGGCAAGAGGAATATTGAGGATCACCTCGATATGCATTTCAGACAAAACCGTAAAGCCAACCAAAACGTGGGCCGTGGCCACAGCCGTAGTTGGTTTGTAGGAGTAGAGGTACGGGGTCATCACTTGTCGTTTTCGCTTTCCTGACAGACCTCATATCTAGGATTGGGTACAAGACTTGTCTAATTATAAGGGAAAGGGGCGCACTGATGTTCCTCAACGTCTTCATCCTAAGGCTGCTGCTGCTGCCGAGGTTGCCAAACGTGATGCTGAACTTCGCGCGAAGTTCATTGTTGTCCCACCAGGTGCTGAAGCGAAACAGATATCGTGCCCGATATGTAAAGAATCTTTCAAGTCTGAATTTTCGGAAGAAGAGGAGGATTGGATATGGAAGAACGCAGTAACTATAGATGATCGGGTTAGTAATTTTGTGCTCCCATCATCAATAAGTTAACAAGTTTCTTGATATAGGTGTATCATGCAACATGCCATGCAGAGGCAGCTGCATCAACCAATACGCTAGCAGCACGATTACGAACCGAGCTTATTACAGGAAGAAGTCGTTCTGCTACTCCTGAGGCACCTATATTGCGTGCAACACCACCGCGCGCATTGTTAAGAGAGCCGTCAGAGTCCCCATCCAAATCTCCATCTATATCACCATCTCAACTGGCAGGTACGAAACGTAAGGTAGACGAAGATGACTCGGTAACTGCTAGTGAGATAGGCAACACCCAGCCCATGAAAAGGGTGGCTATTTCAACGTCAGCGATTGTTTCATGACCGCCTACATTGGTTTTGTCTCTTCTGCACATCAGCATTTCCGGAGTTCTCACTGCAAGACACGCACATACTTATTTTTAACTTTCGCAGCAACGCAATAGCATCTGTAACTCCTCGCAATTTAATAGACTGCCCATAGCATCCAAGTTATAGCATGTAGTATCAAGACGGATGAATATGAATGTTTCATCACTAGGTTGACGTCGCGTTGTGTGTTGCAAGGATTTAATAATAAATCATTTTTGTTTATTGAGAGACATACCACCACGGTCGCCGAACTACATCTAATTCTTTTCACGACGCAACATCATCCGTGCCTTTGGTTTCGATGAACATATTGCCCTCGAGTGAGGTTTATATTATACCACTACGGCCTCGTGTTCGACCTAGACTCCTTTACAGACCCGAATCGTCATGATACACATCTTTATGCCACTCTCCAGAGGATTGATCAGCTCGTTAATCAGGACGTCGAGATGACAGTGAGCATTCATGTCTTGTAGCAAGGAGCCGTCCATAAGAAATCAAAAATTTTCCCGGCTCGCTGTTGTGGATGTCAACACAATTGAACTTACTCCTTGTTCTGTACTCAGGCCCCATTGTCTGAGAGCGCGACTTTTCTCATACTTGACACTAATATCTTGATACATCATCTTGATGTCCTCTCGCAGTTTGTAGACGATGCTGAGAGGCACTCGCTCCCAATCATTGTGATCATACCCGGAATCGTCGTGTATGAGCTCGATGGGTACGTTTTTGCGTCTCTATCTCTCGAGTCCTATGACCCGTTATAGTCAGAAGAATCGTGATGGATTAGCATGGTTTGCACGACGCGCATCGACGTGGCTTCTAGAGAAGATTAAAGAGCGTAAAATAGTTAAAGGCCAGTCGAACGAGGAAACTTGCAAAACATCAGGCAACTGGAAGATCAGAGTGCCTGGCGAGGTTCGTCTTGTAGTATTTTTATGACGTGTTCCTGAAAACATCTAGGTCTCTGAACGTGTCAATGATACTTTAATTCTGGATTGCTGTCTCTATTTCGGTCGCAGTCGAAGAACCTATGTTTGTAGCGCAGACAAGAATCTATGTATTGAAAGTACTACTGCCGGTACGATAATAGGATTGGAGTTGAAAGAGATGATGTCCGTTCATGAACCATATTCTCTAGGAATACCCACGATATCCCCAACGCGGAATTGGAGCAGCCGTGAAATCGCTTGGACCATCTTTGCGGAATATGGTATTGATGTCAACCATTTTAGCCCATACAAAGTGAGCTACAGAGATTCCAAGACGAACGTGACTGCGCGGCCTTTGGCAGTTGCGGTCGACTCGGATGATATGATGATAGTCGACGATGACGAGTCGGTGGCTGAAATGCTCCAGCCTAGCCATGCCCTCGATTTACTCCACCTCCAGGTTGTTGATCACTTCACAAGCTTGCTAATTGAGCTGGTAGGACGAGTTGGTGGGCCAGAGATCCACAACTGCACAAAAAGGACCTTGATATCTCGGTACGCACCACAATGGCAGAAGTCGGGCCGCCCATATACGGCATGGTCAGTACCCGAGCTTTGGGAATATTTCGAAGAAAGAAGGAAGACCCGGACAACAAGTCCGCGAGTCGATGTCTTCCTGAGTAAACCCTACTCATGCCGAGGGGCGAGACGAGGGCAGGACTGGTCAAGACGTGACTGGGACATCGCGCTGATGGGGCTTGCGCGGTTCGCAGAGGTGTGGGAAGATGATTCTATTGGGGAGTCGCTGGGCGTGCTAGAGCCCCATGTGGAGGGTATTTTTGCGATGAAAATGCGGCCTACTGGAACGTCAACATTCTGCTCTACATAATTTAATGTGGAAGTACTGTAATATGACGAAAAATTGGCTAACGGATATTCGGTCTGATCAACCCGTAGGCTGTGTGTAAATGACATGTAGGAGGATTGAATTGAAAGAACTGAAGGTTGCTGCGGAGTTCATACGGGAGTGATCGAAATCGAAAAGGGCAAAGTACTTACGACACTATCATCTCTTCCTTCCCTCATGAACCGCCGGCGTGTCTTCTACATTTGTCTGACCATTCTCGCTCTTTTCCTCGTCGGAACAGTCGTAGTCCTCTCTTCTATTTCATACTACCTTGCCATAGATCCCAACGCATACCTAACTGAACTCGAAGTTCCTTCCCTTGGTAACGGGACCCATTGGAATGCAACAGAACACAGCCAGCGTATACCTCGCATTCTTCATCAGACATGGAAGACGGACGTATTGCCTGCACGTTGGAAAGGCATCTCAGAGGCCTGCCGGAAAATGATGCCTGACTAGTGAGTACAATGCAACCTTGATCGGTATATCTTGATTTATTTCATCCAGTAAATACATGCTTTGGACGGATGCGAGCTCCAGAGAATTCATCGCCCGTCATTACCCATGGTTCCTCGAAAACTTTGATGGATATACCTATCCCATTCAACGCGCCGATGCAATTCGCTACTTCGTTCTTCATCATTATGGTGGCGTCTATATGGACCTTGACATCGGTTGTCTGCGCCCCGTCGATCCCTTGCTTGTATATCCTGTTATTCTCCCAAAAACAATTCCCGTTGGCGTCTCGAATGACCTAATGTTCGCTGAAAAGGGGCACCCCTTCTTGGAGCAGACCATTCACAACCTCGTTACATTCGATCACTCATGGATTCTTAATTATCCTACCGTCATGTTTTCTACTGGTCCCATGTTTCTATCTGCGCAGTATGGCCTTTACACTTCATCGCACCCAACAACTGCTGTGCAAGATATTCGTATCTTACCAAAATCACTCTATGGAAAAAATGCTAAAAAAGAGGAGGCGCCTCACTCGTTTTTTTCTCATTTCTATGGAAGCAGCTGGCATGCAGACGATGCAGCTTTCATTGGATTCTTGGGGACTTGGGGGAAATTTTTGATGTGGGTCGGGCTGATTGTTTTCGTCGTAGGAGTCGTCCGATTATCAGGCAACAAACAGAGAAGGTACAGTTTAAGACGGATTGGTGGTTACGAAGTCCTTCTTCCCAGATTCTCTCATCACTCCGGACGCTGGCACCTGCATCTTGGTGGATGGTCTGGTTCATCCACTCAACCCCCGTCACTCGACGGTGATGAAACCCCCTCTTCCAATTACGGTGACGTTCCGGTCCTGCATCTACCATTCGATGACGTGGAACCTGCATCGCCATCATTATCAGACGCCTCGAACCTTGCGGATCCTTACGCAGGTCGTACCGCCAGTCCCATCGTTGAGGTTTTCAATCGACTTCGGAACAGAGTGGCTTCTTCTATAGGAGCTGGCGGCCGGGAAGATGCCCCACGGACACCTGTGAGGACGAGACGACACCGCCCCAGCCGTGGTGTCTTGTTCTTCCTTCCAGCGATCTTCACTCAGTCACCAGACATAGAGCTCGCACAGACATCCTTACCTCGGATATCGTCTTCAAACACCATGTCACGGGCATCTCAATTACCCCCAGAGAAAGCAAACTTCCATACAGACTTGGAGAGCGTTGGAGATTTAGCAGATACACATAACTTGGAGTATGTGCCGAGCTCCCGCTCCTCTCAAGATACCACACTGGTCGATTTTAGCGATCTTCCCCAACACCAAAGGCACTCAAGCAGCAGCAGCGGCGGCAGCAATGGTGGCCCGTCCAGGTCTCGCAATCCCCAACGCCGTTGACATGACATTGTATCGCGTCGCCATTTCGTATACATTTTTCAAGTTCCACTTCAAATGATACCCAGCCGTCAGCTATCGTACGACTGTTTTACCTTCCACTATGGCTGTTACTTGTGTGGCAGACACGACATTCGCTTTCTGAACACTTACATTCGTTTCATCATTGTATCTCGCTCACAACATAATACTCCGCTAGGAGTCAAACAGAGGACCATTCAGTATTTATCGCCTATCGTAGACATCTGACCCAGGAGCGACCATGTTCTATCCATCCTAAATAAAACACGTTTACCCGGCTTCGTCCACCAGGGTTGGGTGAATCGGCAAGATAAATATGTAAAGTTGACCCTCATGTGCAAATATGAATTGATAGATAACTATAGATGTACACTACGAAGATCTTTTCGCTGCCATTGGTCTAACATATGCAGATATCGCGAACATCACCAATGCTGACGCGGCATAGGTGAAAGACGGGCCGAAAGTCCAATATGAGGCACACGCTTTTATATATAACGGCATTGAGTCATACCTTTTGCATAAAAAGCGGAAACATACCCAGTAGGGGTCCCACAGCCCGTCCCAGTTGACCTGACGACCTGAACTGACCCAATGCCCTTCCTTTAGTCAACTGCGGATGTTCGGCTTTGGGTTTTCCTGTGATGTCATCAAACCCACCCTCGTCGCACTGCAGAGACGCGTATGCAGTCAACGCGTTCACCACTGTCGCACTAGTGAATGCCAAACATATAGCGCCGCCTTGCAACAGCTTCATGGCCAAAGCTGGACTGGCTGACACGTATATGGTAAATAGGGAAAGAAGAGTAAGGCCCAAAGCGCAGCTTAACATGCCACGTCGCGCCATATTACCCTCGCCTATTCTCGACATCGAACGGCGGACATAACCTCCTTGTAGAAGCGCGCTTAGTATGCCGATAGAACCAATCAGCATTCCATTCTTGTTGTTATTCCAATCAAGCACTGCAACCTGCCGTGAGTAGATGTAACAAGGGGTGATGGACATCAACTCACAATCAAAGGTCAGGAAAGTCAGTGTGAATTCCATCCCCGAGAAGATGCCTAGAAACAAAAAATGCTGCCGGCAAAGAGTTTTGAGCGTTGCTATTCGTTCCTCGACGCTGGCTTTTGACGCAGAGATACCATCACCGTTGATGGAGTTGTCCTTTCCTTTGACATGGTTATCTGACGAGTGTTGTACCCGCGTCTCGGGAAGAAATACCATAAGGAAAACGGTTTCTACTACTAGAAGCACCAGACTGAGAAACGCAGGAACGACATAGATATTGAGCTCTAGACCCCAAGACTCCACAGAATGTGGAAGCGGCTGTGAAGCAAAATAGGCCCCGAAAGGAGGCCCAATGCAAAAGCAGATAGCAAAAGCAATACCGACATGAGCTAACGCTTTGGACCGGTTTTCGACTGTAGTAATATCAGAGAGAATTGCACTGTGAAATGAGGCGTACAGCAAAGACTGGAGCACTGTGTAAATAAAACATACATTGCAAGTTGTACATTGCCTTCACTCAATCCGCCAATCACTCTTGAGAGCAAGTACGACGAGAAAGTCGTGGACTGTATCCACCTGCCAATTAGGATAATAAGTCTCGCGGAACCCGTAGCTGTGATAATGACGACGCACACTATTGCGGATAGGATGTTTCCAATCATTGTAATGAGTAGGACGCGTTTGCGTCCATACTTGTCGGAAAATGAGCCAATCTTGGGGGAAACGAAGAATTGTAATGTTCTAATCGACATGAGGATACAGTGATATCTTGAGAGAAAAAAACTTACGAGAAGACAGAGCCCATCAAACCCCCTGTAAATGCCTTGTCCATATATTGCATCACCATTGGAAGATGAACGCACCCAGAAGAACTACGTCCCATCTTTGTGGATGGAAACTGGGCTTATAAAGTACACTCCTAATGGACGAGACTGATTGCAGAGTCCGCGACAATAAACCTGAGGGATCCGATGATTCTCGCTATCATTCCATGGAATCGGGTTTCTTTCAGATACTTGGAATTCCAATAACTGGACAAGCTCACAAGAGTGTACCACTCAATAAGGCGCGGAAATAAAGGAAGGGGCATAGTAAATGCGAATAGGTCCAACACCAAGGAGAGGAAGACAACTGTTTCGACGCGAGGCATGGCTTCAGTATTAGACGTTGAAGAATTGTGTGGACGGTGTCAATAAGCTGGTAATTGATATATGGACGAAATCAATCATGGATAACGTATACGTTGTTTGGTTACGGTAAATCGTAAATGTTCAGGTAAATTGATTGCCAGTTTCTATGTACTCTACTTTTCAGACTCAAACCTAACGTATAACTTGAAGGTAAAAAAAACTCTACTCATTCGTCCACGCCTACTTCGGCTTCCTCAGGCGCTTCCTCACATGCTTCCTCTTCAGCAACACCAGCGTCGTAACCTCGATATTTCTGGTCTTCTGCCGCATTAGTGAGACCAGTTTGGAAGTGAGAACTCGTCTCCGTCTTGGTTATTTCCCGCAAAGCCATGGTAGCATAGGACGCAGTCCCAAGTGCGATATTGATCTGAAGAGCCATGAATTTCCCGTCTTCCACGACGGCCGGTGGGTCGAAACCGAGTAGTTTGTCTTCGTCAGCTTGTGCCAAGGCAACTTCTGGGTCCGTATACCTTAGAATAGCCCATGACAATTCCTTAGGCAAGTGGAGGATTGCTCGATAGGACCCGTTCAAAGTATAGTCCCTATTACCAATAAGAACGGTTAACTGGAAGGTAGCTTACTGCAGAACGATAAGACCGACTTTTGCTTCCGAACAAAGTTGTCGGGATCCAAACCATCCATTTTAAGGTACTCTCTGTACTTCTCTCCAAGTGCTCCTCCTGGATATGCAACATCCGTACCTGGAAGGGGCATGATTACATCGAAGATGGTGTATTTGGACAAGTCATCTTCTGTTAATGTCTTAATTCGCGGGGGAACATAAGGCTTTCGCGACCTTTTACGACGACCAGAGGAGGCTTCTTTCAAAGAATTCATAAAAAGTCATAGGTAGACTGACACACAAAAGCGCTTACCTTCTGCCACTTCAGACGGAGGTTCGTCATCTACAGCCATCTTCTCGTCTGCTTCTGGCGTCTCAAACACGAGGTCTCCGGCAACAGGCTTGTCCGCGCCGTATGTGCGGATACGTTCAGAAACGATGGCGTTCCACACATACGATTGGTACGCATGAATGTACATCAATCGAAGGTTCCTTGGAATCTGAAAGAGACCTCAGTGAAGTTCGAAGAAGTGGTAAAATCCAAATGATCATACTGTGGACAGAGCACCCATCGCATTGCGGGTATCGCCACCCTGCTTTTTGAAGCTTTCCAGGAGGCAACGTTCGGCAACTACGCGTCGAGGCATTAATTCCAATGCCTTGTCGAGGTCACCATCAGTTAACCAAGCATCTCTAGCGCGGGCTACATCAGGATGTTCTCCATGTCTCTTCTGTAAAATCAACGAAACAGCTTTCTGCCATTCCGACCTGAGTAATGCAAGTCCGATGGAGTGAGTTGGGACGGAAGCTGTCCCGAAACGTTGCATGCCTGGTGGGGAATGTCAGTCAATATTTCAGAAACATGAAATTTTCAATATGACCGTAGTAGTTGATAAAGCCTTTGGTCTTGACAGTATTCAAGGCGGTATGTATAGTTTCTTCTGAATCAACCTTGACGTTTCTAGTCGATAAACAATATAGCTAGAGTATTCCTGAGCGAGGGACAAGGTACGTACCGAAGAGTGATTAAGAATGCGTTTCCTTTGAGCATCCCTAGCTCAAGACTAGCCTTGCGATAGTTTAAGTCAGCAATCCTTATTCCACGTTCACCACGCTGGCTGACAGCCTCTTCGGGAGTACGACGACCACTTTGACAATTGACAAGTCTCCAAACATCCTCAACTGTCTTGTTGTTGCGCTTTAAGGATACTCGCTGAACGGTAACACCCCGTTTGTCCTTGGTACCAGCGACAGACAGGTCCTTGACACTGACATGGAGAACTCTGGACAGATGCCCGAGTGCATCTTGAGTATCTCGATTGGTCTTTTGAAGTGTAAAGTGGATATAAGGAGGATATGTTCCACGAGGAGCGCGATCGCCTCCAGTGCCGCCTCGAAAAACAATCAGCTAAAATCGAGGGATGTCGACTATGAAGAAACAAACCTCTGCCTCCTCTGCCTCCTCTGCCCCCCCTTCCACACCCGCGACCACCGCCTCGCCTTGCCCACTTAATTACAATGCGAGAACCATCTTCGGGCATGGGAGAAGTCGAGTCTGTCTCAGTGTCCAATTTTCCGCCGAACAGCTCCCGAACAGCTTGATGAAGAGCTGTGCGAGTTTCTTTGGACGCAATAGGCTGTCCACATGATTAGTTTTCATTGTCAAGAATAAGGAATATGAAAACATTGGGACACAGACATCCGACAAAACCCTTCTTGTATCTTCTCTGCCTCCACCACGACCGCCGCGACCGCCGCGACCCCCACGGCCGCCACCACGACCTCTATCCCTCCCGCGTCTACCTTTCTCGGGCTTTTCTGATTCTTCCTGAACAGGTTCCGGAATCACATTGATTTCGTCGGATGTGCTCTCCGAGCGAGTTGGCCGACCAGCCCATCCACTGTCGCTGATTCTGGGAGGCTCCGGGCCTTCAAGATACATTTTCTTGACGTCCGTAATCGCGCTTTCAGATAGAAACGAAGAGAGAGCTGTCGTAAAGTGTTCAGGCCATGGTTCATCATCTTTGACCGTCCCTTTTGCATCCGTTACAGGCAGAGAAACTTCCTCGGATATAGGCTCTTTTACTTCTTCAATTTTAGACTCTTTTGTCATTTCCCCACTTTCTTGCATAACGACGTCTTCCCCGTCCGGTTTCTCCGTTTTTGCCTCTAGTTTCGTCGCAGACTCTTTTTTGGAGGGTTCTGGTTTATCAATAGACTTGAGGTGGATAATATTGCTATCTTGGTCAACTTCATATACCAAGAAGTCTGTGAAACTTAATAGATACATATTCATTAAGAACATCCAGATATCGACGAGTAAATTGTGAACCGACCGTTGTTTAATTATACCCTCGATTTTAGGCACGCCACGTCCAATATACTCCGAGATACCTACATCGCTTTCCAAAAAATTCATAGCAGTATCCTGAGATACAACTGGTAGTGGGATACCGAGAAGAGCATGACTTGGTGGAAGGACATGTTGATGCAAGACAGGATCTTCAGTTTTGGTAAGGGTTTCATTTGCTAGTTCGGGTTCGTCCAACCTAGAGCGCTTGGCATATCGCTCTACGTCCCCGTCATCTTGTTCGCGTTCATGTACGACCTCCGAAGCCATGTTGTGTTCTGAGATGTAGGCTGATGATCAAGTGATCGGGTTTACATTTTTTAGGCCGAGATCATATCACACGACAACGGCGCTTATAATCTATCTTCATTCATAACGATGTCCCCACGCGAGGAAACATATGCGCAAAGGGCGTTCCAGCACACCAATCCTGCTGCTAAACTCCTTCTTGAAACGATGGAAAGGAAAAAGTCTAATCTCGCAGTTAGCGTAGATGTCACCAAGACAAAAGAATTCCTCGCGATAATCGATGCCGTTGGCCCATTCGTGTGTCTGATCAAGGCATAGTTTCTTCCAATAGGCCTCTTTCCACATTCTCATCAACTCTGAAGACTCATGTGGATATTCTGGAGGACTTCGAAGCTGGGCTGATCCAACAACTCCAAGATCTCAGCAGGAAGCACGACTTCGTAATATTCGAGGACAGAAAATTTGCAGACATTGGTCAGTATTTTTTTCTACGTGATTGTCCATCTGACAACACTACAGGCAATACGGTTTCACTTCAATATTCGAATGGCGTTCATAAGATCGCCTCCTGGTCCCACATCACAAATGCACATCCCGTTCCAGGCCCTTCAATAATTACAGGCCTTGCGTCCGTCGGCCTTCCACTGGGTAGAGGGCTCCTTCTTCTCGCTGAAATGAGCACCAAAGGGGCTCTTACAACCGGTGTATACACTGAAGAGGCAGTACGCCTGGCTCGAGCACGACGTGATTTCGTCATCGGCTTCATAGCACAACGTCGGATGGAAGGCGTTGGAATCGCAGCAGGAGAGACTATTGACGTGACCGAGGACTTTCTTGTTTTGGCGCCGGGTGTTGGTCTCCATGCGAAAGGCGATGCCATGGGTCAACAGTACAGGACTCCGAAAGAAGTTATATTGGATTCTGGGTGTGATGTGATCATCGTCGGACGAGGCATCTACGGCACTGACCCAAGTTTGACGGAGGAAATCGCCAACCGGGCTCAGGAATACCGTGCGGCAGGATGGGAGGCGTATCTCCACCGTTTGCCATCACCCTGAGCGTCATAAGATCTACAAGTAGTACAAAAGTATACAAGATAATCGATACATCTATGTCTATACGCCGTAAATTAGGCATATCTTGTAGTAGTCCCCAGATATAAGAATCAGTCCGAAGTGGCTCTAGAAGGTCCAGCAGTACCTGGAATCGTCATGTGTTCGTCTATCCTTATCTCAGGTTCCTCGAAACCTTCTGATAGATCCGTCATTTTGTTTCTATATTGTGGTCGGGGCGGATATATAGTTTGTTTTTGCAAGGTGACGTCGTCGCTCGCAGTGAGGGCTGCCCGCAGCCGCTCCTCGACTTCTGCCACTCTTTTCGTCTTCTGGCCTCCTCGCCAAACCAAGAAAGCAGCAGCAATTCCAGAGAGGAACCCGCAGGGAATCAGTATACCAGTACTCCATGCGGGACGCTCAAAGCTGATGAGGATCAGGAATTGATAAGTGGTTACTTCATAGAAGCATACCGGTCTAAACCCCACATTGTGCCGCAAAGAATCACCTTAGCCTTTGCGATCAACTAAATCCTGGAAGTGGGAAGTATTGAAGATCGTACCTGAAAACAAGAGTTTGCGTCATTTAATAAACATATCGTAAGAGCAAGGCTAGTAGAATCAGTCTCGGTAAGTAGTGAGATAGTTCGTCGCATTGCGTACGACATACTTAATAGGAAAAGCCTAGACAAAGAAGCACGAAGAAAAGATTATTTTCCAAATAACAGTCTAGGAGTATACTGTTCTTACTCTGTGCGTCTCTGTTCCATGAGGTCTATACCAAGTCTGTGAACATCTAAACTTGCGCTGTTCTGAAACAAAGTCAGCATAATTAGTCTTTATAAAAGAGCACAGTACAAACGGCGGTATAAAAATTTCTCTTCCTTTTCGGTCAGAACGTGAACATAGTTTGGATCATATTTAGGATCAGGTAGGTCGTCTTCGTCGAATAACAATGGTATTTCGGCCTTTAATCGGAGTCTCCGAGTTTTGCGCTTGTAATGCCAAATCCAAAGGATGCCTATGTGATACACTCGTTGGATTCTCACCAAAACAAACAGTGCAAAAGGAGGAGCATACGATAAGTATCTAGGACTCTAAACGGTATCAAGCCGACACCAGTGATAGTGAAAAGACCTGAAATACCGTTTATAAAGGAGACGCGCTTGATTCAGCATCCTTACCGTTGACAACCTGCGAAGATACTTCCACCCAGAATCCTTGTGTGTTGTTGTTGTGGAAGTTGATGAACTTGCAGAGGAAAAAAACAATGGCAGCGCCCCAAAAAACTGATTCAAGTTGAAAAAAAACTTTATTAAAAATGTCGACAAAGCCGATCTCACCGACACAAAAGCCATAAATGGCTGTAAGAACCTCCAAGAAAAAGTTCAGGTTAGAGGGAAATTTGCGGTTACTGAGCACCTACTCCCATAGCTGCAGAAAAGCGGGTAAAATGTATGTAGACGAAGAGAAAAGGAAGGACTTTACGTGTTTTCAAGAATGACCAGACTCCCAACATTGTGCGTCTGATTCTTGACGGATTTCGAAGAACATCATCAACATGCCGATCTAAGGAATCTTGGAATTGCTTTTCAGGGCGCCTCCCCCCTCCAATTTCCACAGTCCCCTCCAATGTTGGATGCGACGGATCATTGATTTCAACTACTGGTTTGCGAGAATACCAAAAGTTTGGTGGTCTAATTCAGGTCATAAGGATCGTAAGCTGAGAATAACACCGCGAGAAACGTACATTAGAAGAGTGTTTGCAGCGTTAGCCAAACTAGATACTGTCCCAATCTGGGGGTCTGACAATGGCTTGAGATTCTCAGGGTAAAGGAACGACCTCTGAGCATACCGATAACATCCAGATGATCCACTATACCATCATGGTGCAGATCCAGTGAAGAGTAGTCATCCTCTGAGTCAGCCAGACTAAGTGCACTTCCAGTAGTTCCAGGTGTCCTACTTAAATGGGCACCTGCTTCAATTTGAGGAGACTCATCAACGAATCTGGCGTCGCGAGGTGTCAGTAGCGGCAGAAGCCCAAATTCATTGCCACTTTCGAGGGTGGGACTGTGTCGTCTTAAACTTCCAGCAATGTAGGTTGAAATTCGACTGCTTGTTGTACCAGAACGTGGGCGAGTTGGACGTGGCTGGCGTTCAGGATCAGGCTCTTGCTGAGGAACCCCGGGACGCAACGAAGGCATAGATCGACGCAGCATTCGAGGTAAAATTGGACTGGTACTTTGTACGCTATCGCCCATAAACGATGCATTTTGAATCAATAAACTCGTCAAAGGTTTGACCTTCGAAGGTGTGGTGGGCGAGCCGCGGAGAGAGGAGTAGGCCGAACCTCCAAGTCTAACAGACGGCATTGTAGAAAGCCAGGCCCAGTCAGAGTGAAAGCCGATGACGGATGGTGGTTAGTTTGCTGGCCAACGCTGTGGAAGATGTTGAGGCGGCGCGGAATTGGTGCAACCGTTCTAAGTAAATGAATTAAACATGTCCGACTCCAAGAAACTCAGGTCCTTGACGATCAATTATTTACTCTTAAATTAGTAATACATACAATAAAATAATGAACGTAAATAAATAGACCAATAAATCTAGTATGTTTATTCATTCTTCACCTCCAATATGCTACTCTGACCGATGCATAGTCGATGAAAACTACAATTGACAACTTAGTGATTTGACGCGTGCGAACGATAATAACTCTTACCAAAGAACCTTCTTTGGTTGCCCCACGTTTGAAGAGGCTCATCATTCGTTTCTGCCCAGTTTTCGACCTACCCGGCTTCTCAACCTCTACAACAGATGTCGACCCCTGTAGGAGAGACTCCGGCTCATCAGAGAAAACCAACGATGTTATGGGTGGTGTGGGCTCTAAATTTCGTGAAGAAGCTATCCGCCGCCCTCGAGATGGTGACTTTGACGTGCTCCGCGAATGAGGACGTACGAGTCTTGAGACATAGTCTCCAGAGAGCACACGTGCACGACTATGCTTTGGAGGTGGACCTTTAGCATCGAAGGGCATGATTGTTTTAGACGAAGATGGTATCCACTTTGTCTTTGAAATCAACTCTCGAGCCACGGGGATGACGGGCAACAGCGGCTGATGAAAAGCCATTTTGACCCATCCTCTCCAGCTTGTATTGGAAGGGATGAACTGGTTTACCAGTTCCTCAAACTGGAAATTTTGATGTAAATATACTCAACAGAGAAGAGTGCAACAGAGTACGTACGCTCCAAGTTTGATTTCGATACTCAAGGTCCCGAGTCTTGATTCGTGCCTCGTGACACTCGAACGAGCCCTCTTTGACAATGCTTAGCAATAGGTTCATGCTTCATACGTGTTATCAGAATGCACACGAATTATGGGCGCAATTATTACCTGGAAATTTTGACAAGAACAAAGCTTCTTTGCGAGGTACGCGTCTTCATCTCAGCAGCATCATTCCTTTTGCCAATCTTGCTCTTGCCACCTTCCTTGTCTCCCAAAAGCGGCATCCTGCGAAGGGAGTCTGACGAAGGTATCCTCCTCAGAGCCGGTCCAGTCGAAGTGTCTTTGGAGCTTTCCCGAAGGTCAGAAAAAGATCTTGACGTGCCCAATTTGCGTAGTGAAAGGCTCAGCTCATCCTTGGCCGATTCGTCGAATAACTTGTGTTCATGGAGTGCTCGCGGGGAATCAATTGACATCCGCCGATCACGAGATGTTTGGTCTTCTACCTTGTTGGGAACGTGTCTGTATTTCCTTGCAGGCCACATATATTCCATAATGCGTCGGCCGACTCTTGCATCGATCTGAAGCCGGATCGGATGTAGCGACATTTCAAACGATTCATAGATGATGATACCACCGACAGGGGCCAATTCCGTCCAACTGGCAATCAAGAAAAGGCCCCTCTGTAGAGTAAAAATGAGAACAAGAGTAGATTACTATGATAAGTTGCACACCTTCAGAAGAGGATGACTTGCAGGCTCGTCGTACTTGGAAACAATTTCCGGCCATATTGCATATCTTGACCCGTCAAATGCTGTGAGATTGCCCACGGAGAGGTCATTGCTCGTGGAACTATCCTGGCGACTTAGCCAATTAAAATTGATGTTCTGGACGACAAGTTTGGCGAGAAGCTCCCGTCTATCATCCAACATTTTCCAGGATATCTCTTCGCAGGACGCGTGCAACAGAAGGGCAGATTTCTGGTCTGAATGGTCATCATGGCGATCTTGAGCTAACTTGATTGCATCGAACAATAAGTTCAGCTCTTCAGAGAGAAGAAAAATGTGAGCTTTGAGCTTGAGTAACTCCAGTTGTCCCTCCTTCTCCTCGAGTCTACGACTATGATTATATTCTGCAGCTTTCTGTGCCTCGTGGGCTTCTCCCAAGCGCACTTGAAGGTTTGCAACAACCCTAGCTGCAGATACGAGGTCTGTGAAGTCATATGTGAATAACAAAGTTTCCAGTTTTTCCAGTCGAGTTTTATGAGCAGCATCTGAAAAGAGCAGTAACTGAGTAATGACGTTTGAGATGGCCTTAAAATGTTTGTCGCTTGCAGAAACAGTGAAACGAGGGATGTGTATTCGAATGAGATCCTGTGAGAAGGGTTAGTTGTGCTGAATCACCATCTCAAAAACCCACAGTCTCATCCTGCAGGTGACGATCCCGAGCTGAGGAGCTCGAACCACAGGGCGCCCTCGTCACAGAGGTAACATTATTTCGTAGACGCAAACGATTGAATTTATCATAGCGGAAGATCGCGTCTGTTCGCGGCACTAATTGATCAAAAGCAGAGGATTCACAACGAGGGTCTATAAGCACTTCCAAAGGGACGCAGAGACTTTCTCTGGCAACCAGACTAGTGGGCGCAAATGTCTGAAGCCCAGATAATGACGTATCACTCCTGATTGTGACAATTGAGCCAAGGTCTGTCATAACAAATTCATTCGTACCTAGACATGACTTTCCCACTGACAGGATCATCAACATTGTTGTTGTCTATAATGGCGAAGACTTGAAGCCTCGCTTGACCTGCAGCTAGAATTATGGAGTCCTTGGGGTCTTCACCCCGCATAATAATTTGGGGGTTCAAAAGAAGACAGAAATGACTCTTGCGTAAAGAGACACCTTCAGACCAGCCGTCGAGAGCGTTGAACTTCTCTGGAGGTCTATTAATTCTGTCCTGAGACGATACCTCTACGGACGGTTTCCCAAGGTCGCCTTTGAAAATCTTCCTGAGGGCAGAAGCTGCCATTTGAGCAGCATCAGTACTTTCCCGGCTCCTCTCTTGGCCCTCCTCAGTATCGCTGTCATCGTCCAGAGCAGCTTCCGCCTGATCACGAATGAACTTGACAGCACTGGAATATGTCATGAATCGATGGAAAGTAAGCACCTCGAACAGGGGACAGACATACCGGGTTGCCATGTGGTATTCGAGTCCCTTGCGAGCACGAGAGCAATAATAATATTGCAATATCACCTAAAGCCATTCAACAGTCAAACCAAAGAAGAGGCTAGATGAGAAATAAGACATACGTCATGCACTGCACTGTCCAAAAATACCTTGGGACAATGGAAATGATAAACGTTCTCAAACTCGGCCCATTCGTCAGGAGAGATAGAATAGACTAAACCGGTCGGGTTGGTTGTTTCCCGATGCTTGGCTGATCCTGACTCTATGCTACGTAGATGCAACATATAATTCTCCAAAAGAATGACCATTTTCTCCAAGGTAGCACGACCCTGACGGTTGTGTCGGTGTAGAAAAGAGGAGAAAGTAGCCTGACATACGCTGCCATTGCTTCCTATTCTCTTGTTCTTCATCAACTTCCGCAACTCGCGAATTCTTTCTTGTGCGATGTCCATCTGGACACGGACGACAGCTTTGACGAATCGTCAGAGTAATAAACGATACGGTATCCATTAGGAGAACTTACAGAAACTCTTCCCTAGGAGACAAGAGTGAGATCCTTCGGAGCCAAACTTACTTGACAAAGTTGAATTATGAGACAAAACTGAGTTTCTTCTGAAGTAAGTGAACTGAGGACAAGATACGAATGGTAGCAAGTGGAGTTTGGGTTCGGTAGATGGTGACCAATCTGTTTCGACAAAATCACAACTATCGAACCACACAGACGCAGAAGGGATTGTCGGTAAATCTTTATGAGTTCTATAATTGCTACGTTGAGGAGAAGCAATCATTCCAATTTCCTGAAGTAGTGGTTCTTTGAAGATAGCCAGAAGAACTCGTAAATCTAATCCTTTTAGGGAAACCTCAGCAGCGTAGACAGGCTTTCGCCTAAGGACCTTTGTTGTATTTGGAGTGAGGTCTGACACCACCGTTTCTTCATCACGTTGATGCATATCTGCATGCAGTTCCTCAATCATTCCTTTGACACCAATCCACGGAGTAACTCCATCAACCCAAGCTAAAAGAAATGAGATAGAAGAGACGGTATTGATCAAGAGACTCACTTTCTCTCGATTCATCTATATAAGCATGCATGACGTATAAATTCCGGATAGAAAGTCGATACTTCAACGTTGCCAAATGGCGACTAAACTTAGGCGAAATGTGGCGGAGTGGGTAATATGAACCCTGTCGCGTAGGCAGTGAAAGAGCACCATCGAATAAGGTACACCACGCCCAGAAACGAGCAAAGGCTTTTGGAGTCAAATGTATGCTACTCGGTTCATGTTTCGACCCCAAAGCTGCGGTGCGAGTTGAAGATGTCAGAGATATTGACAGATGGATAAAATCCGAGCGGAAACCATTGTAGGAGTCTCCTGGGCTCTGTTCACCACAATGTGAGAAAGATAAGATTCACTATGAACCAACAGATGTACCTTGATAGTGGGTACCGTCCTTTTCTTTTCAAGTCTCACTTGATAGTGAGGCGAGAACTCGAAATATCTGCACTTCCTATGAAACGCAGAGCCAGAGCAAGTGTTACATTCATCGCCACAAGCTCGCTCCAAAACAAAACCAACACCAAAACGGACTCCGGACCTGACCTTTGCAATGATTTTACGAAATGGTTTGGAAGTCTCTGGTGTTTGATATGCAAAAGAGGGCTGCTGATTTCGAGGATAAAGATGCTCTAGACTAAATAACTTTTAGGCCATACAAAATCTACGTTATAGCACTTTTGACTCACTTGGGAATCGCGATGAACATAGAGTCGCTGATAACTTGCATGAGCTCCCTGTCTTCATTCTTACGAGCAATGAGGAGCTTTGTGTTCCCCAACCATGTGAGTACAAAGCCGGCGCCTTCATCATCGAGCTGATACGGATCACGAGAACCTGCAAAACTAGCGTAAATCATAGAAAATATGCTTGACGACGCCTCGGACCTTTCAGATGGAAACGAACTTCACCCTTGAACGTTGCCACAAAGGTCCAGTGAAAAATCAATCTCATCTAACAAATGATGAGTTATGTATGCCCTTGATTATTTATAAGACAAACCTTATCCCAAAATCCAACGCCTGGTGAACTATCACGAGGTGCAGCAGTTAAATTCTCTATGACCTTCATAAGATCCTGAATTGCAGGGGCGTAACTCACGCTCCAAGAAAGAATTGTGGTGCTGGTTGTGTTCACATGTACAACTGGATTAGCGTACGTCTTCACTGGCATGATTGTCTTCGGGACAGAGATCGAGAACGCAGAAGCTCCTGTGGCACCGTGATGTGGCTCCAAAACGACGCAGTCAATCCAGTCAACTGAAAGCCGGCTACCCATTTCCTCTGCAACCACTAGATCTGTCTCAAATTCCCAGGCTGGAGTAGTATGGTCATTCGTAGCAGGGATGCTGAACAATGGTAATGTATAATCTCTGAGAGTGATATGCAAAGATGTCAAGGTGAGTTTCAGGTGTAGGGGCACCAGCAAGGAGAACTGGGTATCGTGTGGCAAGCCACCTTGTTCATACAGATAGTCGGGCAGACTTTCGGCTGGAAATGAAGGTCGATGAACATCCAGGAACAAGTCGCGAAACAGGGCTCGGAAGAGCGGAGGCGCTTTTGGAATTGGCGAGACTTCAACAAGGTCTGGCACTTTTAAGCCAATGTCCTTCTTTGTAGGTTTTCCTCGTAGAAGCTGATTCATTGCCTCGTCTGATTTGGAATGTACCTGACGAAGATCTCGAAGTCTAAGTGACCAATCTAGTTCATGAACCTCGTCCAATCTTCGGCGTGCCTCGTCTATTGACACCGAATGGTCCCCTCCAAATTGATAGTCGGCCTCACGTCCAGCAGAACCTGAAGAAAAAACTTGCGACTCTGCCTGATAGATGGCGGCTACCTTTGCTTTGAAGGCCTCTTCGCGATCCATTCTCTGTTTCGCTGCGTTATATCCACACCTCCATAGGACAGACAGATTGCTCTCAAATGGATCATCCGCTGCTTCAAGGCACAGACAACGGAGACGGACCACAGTCTTCAGAACGTGTTTGGGTTCCTCCGGCTCTGGCGTTGACATGGGTGTGTACCTGTGCTGAGCAGTGATGCGACTGAGATGACGCATAGCCTTAACTGTTACTACTGCGTCCGTGAGGAAATCCGCAAATACATAGCCGTGAGGGATCCGTAGACGGGCACTTTCGCCATTCACAGATATTGATGGAGATGCATGAGATGATGCCAGAGATCCTTGCAGAGTTTGGAAACAAATAAATTCCTCCCACCTTTCGCCACGTTCATCTTCCCATTTCATGACACGCCGGGCGAGGCATACCCAGACTACGAATTTGCTCAGCTGCACGGAGGGAGGTCGTTCTGGAGGGGCGTGGATTTCAATGTCATCGATGCGAGCCACTAGTCGCTGGCTTTGCAACTCAAATCGGATTTGTACAGTAGAAATCACAACGTTAATCTTGGTCCTCAAATCCGAAGGAGGTTTTGCCTTTACAGCACAAGTAAGGGATGATTTAGGGAGTATATCCTTGATGCATTGTGTTGCAAGCATCAAGCTGTAGACGTAGGAAAGCTGAAATATCACCTTGACATCAGGAACAACCACAGAAACATCACATGTGTCTCCGGCCTTTGAAGGAGAAGGAGTGACTCCACGTTTACCTGAGAGACACAAATCTACGGTGATACTAGGAATGCTAAGAAATTCCTGTTTTTCCAAGCCAGGGTCGTCTCGTTCAAAGACAAACGGATTGTCAGCATCATACTGCGTTGATACAGCGCTTCGGAGAGCAAGGTCCGAGAAAGAAATTTTGACATGAGCTGAAGCCTTTTCCGAAATTACAGAAGTACGTGCTGCTGATATAGCAACTGTGAGGTGCTGCGCGGGAAGATGAAGTTTGTCTCGCTTTGTCGTTCGCTCATTAAGATCATGGAAGCGATGAGTGTGGTTCGCGAGCATCGAGCAGTAGCTTAGCAAGATTCGAGTGCGTAAAGCAACTCCTCGTGATAAATCCAAATTATCTTGGGGGTTGACATCCGGAGATGTAAGAATGGCCACGAATCGAGGGATGGCCAGAGTGATCGATAATCCTGGAAGCATTCGATCCAAGAGTGGCTGTCTTGGTAATGTGAACGGGAGTTGTTCGTCGCGTGGCGGAACGACTGAAGAGAGCTGTTGGAGGGCTGCAACGGCACGAGAGTTCCACGCTTCGACACAGATTGCGTCCGTCGACATGTAAAGCTCACATACCGGTGAATTTGTGAACACAGACGCAGGAAGGTCCTCATCAGAATCTGTAGAAGCAATTGCGTGGCCGTCTCCAAGGATCTCAATGGATTCGATAGACAAAATCGAAGAATCTCCCAGGAAATCTGTGTCATACGAACGGAGTTGTAGAAACTTGCGCGTATCCGGACGCGCTCTTGGCCGCACCCGCATAAGAGTGGGCTCTAAAACGACGGAAAACTTGTAATACATCCGGTACAGATCCCTAGCATGTCCAGAAGGGCGTGCAGTACTCTTAAAGTCAGCGACGAAACTAGATTCCATGGAAAGCACGAAGCCGTTATTGCGGACTTCCACTGCGAAAGGCTCTGTACCTCTCGTATCAGCACAAATGATACGTCCACGCAGGATACCGCATTCAGCCTCGACCACAATTCGAGGTAGTTTGAAAGATTCAGCAGGAGTTCGAGAAGGTGTAACTCCTTTCCTGGATGGTTCGATGTGGGCAACTAGTTCACGAAGCCGCTCAAGACGCTCTGTGACATCGAGCCCGCCAACTTTTGCACGGATAGCAAGAAAAGGAGTGTTAGGATCACCTGTCATAAAAGGGGACGGCGCGAGCCACGGGGACGGCCATTGTGTTACTATTGCCTGCAAATTCATCGTTTCCAGTGTGAGTAGCCGCATACTATCGAGTCTCGTACGCCGTTCCACGGCCACTTGAGCTATCCAAAACTTGAATGCATATATATCAGGGTCGCAATTTTCGATCTTCTTGAGGTTTCCTAGCCAATGTCTTTGGAAATCATCCTCAGAGGCGTTGTTGCAAATACTTGAACCTAATACAATATCATGAACCTTGAGTTGGTAGGGATCCAGACCCCATTTGTTTTGGGTAGCAAGTGTGACTGAGGATATTTTGATTGTGCTATTGCGGAGGACAGACAGACGGGACTAGAATCAAAAGTGAGTAAAATTCTTAGGTTGCAAGTTCAAGATGACCATACTGTCTTCTTGTAAGATTTCAAGCGTGTGCACGGTTTATAGGGAATACGACGACGAGATCGGATAGAAGCCTTTCATAAGAATGAGTCAGAAGGCTGGTGAGTTCCAAGAATGTACTCACTGAAAGTTTTTCAAGAAAAGGCGATGACGGTGATAAGGTGACGGCAGATGACAAGACAGCCGAGGATGGAAAATACTCGGGCTTGGGGGACAACGTCGATGACAAAGGCGAAAGAAAGCCGTCCATTTCCGTCTCTGGGCTCGTATTTGATGAGGATGAGAACACTCTTGAGGACTGCAGCGGAGAGACTAATCCTTCAAGATCGAGTTGAGGCACGGCCACAGCTTCTTTACACTCGAGGCTTTGCACAAGTAACTTCAAAGTGTCTAGCTCTACTGAGCAATCACCGATATTCAGGGAAACTTCCAAACTATGGTCGTCTGCGGTTCCTTCGCGAGGGTTGAAGCGCAAAGAAGCACCAAAATCGATTGCGTCGGGGAGATGCAAGAACTGGGCTGTTTTGGCTGCATACGAACAGGTTATCGTCGCAGAAGATGAAGTCAAATAACCCACTCACCCGTTCGAGACGATTCAGGCAGCGTCGAACCAGCTATATTATGCAATCTGACAGCAATTGACGCGTTCCCTTGAGTGTTCCCCCAGGCTCTATCAAGGGTCCTCTGAAAACTAGCTGCGAAGCGTTTCCGCCAGGCTGCCATGCCATAAGCATAAGAACGCCTTGATCTCGCGGAACGGGGTTTTGAGCGTTGGGTGGTATCAATCACATTCTCCAAGTCAGTAAAAGATAGGTTAACATGCAGAGTCATAGTTCGCGCCGACACCGAGGTCCCTGGCAGATCTGGAAATGTGGCTGTAGTCGAGTGTGCCTCGAAGTACAAGCGAGAAATTATGTGCGGCAGCCATCGAATCAGGAGCCGAAGCGCCGCCACAACACAGGTGCGGATGAGCGGCCTAAAATGTGGTTCTACGACTGCATAGGCACCGGATGCGATATTCCAAAGCCGATGGGCCATGGGAGAGGGTGCAAAGTCGGCCAGAGTGAAGCGGCGATTATGGCGAATTTGTTTCGGAAGAGGTTGTGCTTCACTCCTGCCAACTTCGACGTTCACCCCGTCCAGCGTAACGTTTATGCCCTTCGCAAAGGAGAAGCTGTAGCGAACACGGTCCACGCGAATGATTCTGGGCCCGGCGCGGATGAATAACCCGCGTATTGAGAAGAAACTTATACTTCGGATGCGTACATGCTCGGAAACCGCGCTGAGTATTAGCGGGAATAGGTACGAACGGAGGAAGAGGGAGATTGTGGCGATTCGAATGACCCAGAAAAGAGCGGATATCCACCATAAATTTGTCGGGTTTTCAAGCAAGAACACGCGAAAAAGGGAAGCTGGAGTGTAAGGCATAGACTGAAGCCCGAATTAGCAGAACAGAACTAGTGGCTGATAGGTCCTAACGCACGCTGATGATATCTATTGTCTCTCTCGGACCTTCTGATGTCATGCTCTGGGGTATAGTCCTAAAAGTGGCCGATTTGGGCGCTATTGGATGTCGACGGAGTATCGATCAACAAACGAGTGAAAGACAAGACTAGCAAAATCCATGCATGATCAATTATTGGACATGCCACGGTGTCTGAGCATTTCTTGTGTCTGACAGAAACGGACTTGACGTAAGCGACAGATCACTTGTTATGGACCAAGCATCAACACAGCCACGATCACTCCGAAGCATAAGCATTTTATTCCCAAGAGGTATGTAAGTACAACTACTCCTCCAAATCCATATCTAAGACGCTGTATTCACGATTATCAGCGAATTGTCTAAAGGCTTGAGTGGGAACACGTACCATTCTTCCGAATTTGTCTCTGCAGGCTTGTATGTTGCAAAGACATAGGAGTTTCCAATAAAGCTTCCGGGATTCAAAACATGACATCCGGTATATGTGATCTTGTACCGGTCATATTTGTCGGCCATAACGAGCTATTGCGATTCGGTTTCTGGGAGGACACAAACGCTGATTGAGAGAGAGCTTACCACAGTAGGGAGGGGATAGAGACGAAGTGAATGGTCATAGTCAGACAGCGTCGGCTGTATACTGATAGTGAATGGGCTCAAATGTCCTTGGTCCAAGATAGTCTGGACGAGCTATCGAGTGTCAGTCGGCTTGCATGTCCACGTATACTCGCGACAAAAAAACCCTCACGAATCTCTTCAAAGTCTCGCTGTCTACGTTTGGTTTGACACCCACGACATGTCTAAGCATCCGTGACATGATGTCATCTCTGAAAACGACGATCTCCTGATCGAAAAACTTGATTCGACAGGGGTTCGTCGCAAAGTGCACTTTCGGAACCTTGGCTTGCAACCGTGCCACGAGGGACGAAAGCAGGCGGTGTCGTGGAAGGGTTCCGTTGACAGTTATATCCAGCGGTCCTGGCACGAAAACAAAGTGGGTTTCTCGAGTAATTGGCGGGTACGATACGATGAGATCTGCCAGGGCCTCAAAGTTGTCTAGGAACAAAGTTCAATGGGCATTCTGCATTCTCGACCTCTTCTCGACACACCTTGGTAATTTTGAATATCACGGCTGTTCCCATGGGAGATTGCTCGGCGTGTAAAGTTGCCGCACAAGACAATGAGCTTGGGTATGAAGCTGTTCTCAATGCAATTATCAAACATCTTCTGCAGCCCAACGAGAGTCTGAGGATGGTCAAGCCATACATCGGAGAGGAAAAAAAAGTGGAGATCCGGCAATTCTTCTCGAACGCGGACTGAGAACCGAGACTATATCTAAACGTTTAGTTTGAGAAAATAGACACAGAATTTTGCCTACGTCTTCCAGCAAGGACGTCGATCCCTTGCCCAGAAAGTCAATGTGTCCGTATATCGACCTAGAACCATTGAGCTTAGAACATAGATCGAGACAGAGTCAACCTACCGTGAAGTCTCGCGCGATTCACATGGCGGTTGCCCGATCGCAACAATCTCCAAAGTGGCGTCCTCCGTATACTCGCCTTCAACAAGTGCAAACGAGCCTTCTGTAAACAAG
>QLOM01007047.1:0-23956 GCA_003313785.1 Termitomyces sp. MG148
AATGTGCTCAGCAGCACCAGACATATGGGCGACACGAGTAAAGGCCGCACGAAGTGCAAGTAGGAGCGGGTCAGGCAGACTCAATACTTTCTTCTTCTCTGCAGCTTTTGCAGCTGCAGCAGGATCAACAGAGAAGGTGACACGTGGTGGAAGGCCCCAATCTAAGGAAGGTAACAGTCCCTGAATGTCATATGTGTGCATCTACAAGTGACTTCAACGAGCGGAACTTAAACTCCAAAAGTACTGCAACACACCATTGAAGGTACTGGTTCTAGCCAGATCCAAAGTAGGTCGAATCCTCGATGATATTGTGCCGACATTGTTATCACATTGCGAAGGCCATTCACTCCATCTCCGCGCAGATTCTCTGCGCTCTTCCCAAGACCAAACATTTCAAGTATTCCAAAGACCTTTGCAGCGTACGCCTGTGGAGGGTAAGCATGGACAGAACTAAGGGATACAATACTGACCGAGTTTTCTTGGGCACTTTGAGAAAAGATGTGGGCAACCTCAGTGCAAGTTCCACCGTGATCTTCAAACATGGCCTTGAGTTCTTCATTCTCGTAGACAGAATCAACATCATACTTTCCGCTGAGGCAACATTTGTATCCATCACGGAACAGCGCCTGATACAGATAAGCCTAGATCGTGCGCAATCATGGAAAAGACATACTCTCTCTTTCACCTTAGAAATTGACTTTGTTGCTATATCTAGGTCGTCTAGGATTTGTTCTTGCAGTCTGTCAAGAGAGGGGCGGGAAGGATTGCTCGAAGGCGTTGGTCGAGCTCCGGCGTTTGGACGAACTGGATCGATTTTAACGCACTAGAATTCCAAAGATGATACCACTTACATACGTGTATCAAGAAGTCGCGATACATAAGGCCTAACGTTTGAAGGTGAAGATATGCCTCTTCGTCGGTGGGTGCGGACAGACAGGATTTTGCTTCATGAAGCACATAAACATAGGGTTTTGATCCTAGATAACCATCATGGGCATGGCTGTAGAGATCCAGGAGGAAGAAGCCCAAGACACGAATTCCAATGACAGGATCGTTAAACTTTGCTTTGTCTTTTTTGTCTGAATGTTCGAGAGCGTGTTGTTCCGCAGCAAGGATCTTGCTCCAGACGCTTGTACCTTGTTCATCCAGTGAACATTCAGAGGGGAGCTTGTGATCTTTTGGATTGTTGCTGGGAGCCATTGAGTGAATAAGTTGAGGTTTGTGGCCTCGGAGTCTCTCCACGTCCCGTGGGAGTTCTCAGTGATTCCCGGATCGCGGGGCCGGAAGGTATTTCTGAGAAATACACTTGAGCTCAAATGAGTATCCCTTCTTCATCCCGTATTCTACATGTCCAAGCCTATCAATACATGTGTACTCGGAGTGGGCCTCGCTGGCCTGACGTTTCACGTCCCTTTCATCCTCGCTCTTCCCCACATCTTTACACTTCACTCTGTTCTTGAGCGAAACCCACAAACAAGCGGCGGAAAAGTTTATGATCGTTTTGGCGTCTCATCAAAGATACATCGCACCTTGGAACAAGTCCTCGCCGATCCAGAGATTGAGCTCGTTATCATCGGGACCCCCAATGAGACTCATTATGATTTCGCCAAGGCAGCCTTGGAGACAGGAAAGCATGGTGGGCGTCGATTCCATGCGATGTGTCGCATCGATAACTCATCTGCGATCAGTCTTGGTAGATAAACCTGTGACCGCAACGGTAGAACAAGCCAAAGAGCTTGGCGCTCTTGCTCATTCTAAAGGACTAGTCTTGTACGGATTCCAAAATCGCCGTTGGGATTCGGATTTCCTCGCCTTGAAACGTCTCTTGGCCTTGCCTGAAACTTCGCCTCAGTCACTGGGTGCCCTTGTGGAGTTCGAGTCCCAGTAAGGTTATCCGATGGCTTGTTACTCGCCTGTTGACAAGGTTTAGCTTTGACCGTCACCGAAAAGCTCTGAAGGGGACGTGGAAGGACGACCCACTCCCTGCAGCAGGCCAGACATACGATTTGGGCTCTCATTTGATTGACCAAGCTTTAACTCTCTTTGGAAGGCCAGAAAGGATCACGGCGTTCATTCAGAACATCAGGGGGATAGGTAGCCCTGAGGTTGATGATTGTGTAAGTTACAGTCCTAACTTTTAGGAGAAAGGCTAGTTGACAGTCGCCGGCTATTTTCGCAAGTTCACCATCCATTTCCATTATTCCCGGGGTCCAGCCCATCAGTATCCATTCACAGCCATTCTGAGGGGCCACATCCTTTCTGTACGATCGCCGCAACTTCGCTACATTGTCCGCGGAACCCAGGGGACCTACGTCAAGTACGGCATAGATTTACAGGAGGAACAGTTAAAGGTGATTCCATCTCCGGGGGCGATTCTGGAAGATGCCTATGGCAAAGAACCGGAGTCTATCTGGGGAACACTTGAAAACATGGCACCCGACGGGGTAACTGTCAAGAGATCGATGTGAGTGGCTGCAGAACCCGATTATTCTAGAAAAGAGGCTAAAGCTTCTTCAGCTGGCCGTCGGAGGATGCTGGGCAATATATCGACCTGTTCAAAAACCTCGGGGCTGCTATCCGACACAAGGCTGAGCTTGCGGTGAAATGGGAGGAAGCGACTACAGTGATTGAGATGATAGAGCTTGCGCACAAAAGCGCGAGGGAGGGAGTAACTGTGAGCGTGCCAGTAATTTAGATAATAGATCGACGTGGCGTCAGATCACATGACGAGATCTGAGTTGCAAGACAACGTGGAAACAATTTCATGCAGAACCGCCATGTCGCTTGTTGAAGTTCACGTTGAGCTGCCGGCCTACGCACGTTCATTTTCTATACAGGTCCCGCTGACCTCAACCGTCGGTGACGTGAAACAGGAGATCTACAACGTCTGCCCAGGAAATCCGCGGGTAATCGGCCAAAGAATCATCTGGCGAGGCCGCTATCTCGTCGACCACGAGAAAGTCGATGAGCTCTGGAAGGTCGGCAGTCTTCGTACTCTTTAGCTTTCTTACGCCGGTTGCTTAACTTGCTCCACAGTCAGATGAGCCCCGCATCGTTCATCTTGCCGTCCACCCGTCCGCTTGGTCATCCTCGCCTCCGGAGGTACCTACACGACTATCCACTCCTACTAGCCACGCAGAACCGCTCCAGAACATGCCACCGCTGCCAACAACACGCAGGACACGTCACTCTACCAGCACCGCCTTTCCCATCATTCAGGCCCCACATCCTCTCTCCTACATCTTGTACAAACATCAGTCAGCGCTCTCGGCGTTATCAAACGACATGATCTCACCTATTATACCCATTGATCAGGAGGCATCTCGCTCCCTAGCAATACAGGTCGTAGAAGGCAATGGCTGGATATGGCCCACTATTCTTGACGCAGAGTTCCCATCTGCCACCGAGGGAGGTTTGAAATACCAACGTGTCACTGTCGAGTTTGTCATTTTATATTTCTGTCGTCCTTCCCCTACTGATATACTACCAGGGGTCAGAACTTCTTGTCTCTCGTCACTCCTTCCGGAGTCCCTACGCCATTACAACGCCATGCACTTCAAGTCCTCTCTTATACATTCACCCTACTTTCGATACCTATATCCCATACCGCAACTGTTCGACATGTCGCTTCCCAGTCCGTTACTATGCCGCCAAATGTCAATGCACTACTTCAGCAACTCGGATTGCCCCAGCTACGTGTCGCGCAAAACCAGAACCTGAACCCTAATGTCAACCCAGTTCTACCCGGGCTTGGGAATCTACCTGTGCGACCTCTTTTGGCTTCAATTCTATTCCTTCTCCTTCGTACTGTTCTATTACTGTATTTCGTTTCCCCCGCGCGCAAGCCAATTTTTGGCCTTCTGATTCTTGCCTGGATGTTGTACGAGATTTGGCGGCCGATTCGTAATGGACTGGTCCGTGCATTGCAAGCAGCTGCCGCTGCTGAAAATCAACAGAATCAGCCTGCGCCTGCGAACCAACCAGTTCGTCCAGATGCACCAAATCCACAGCCTAATCTTCGGGGCGATGTACCCCGGCCTGCGCAAAATGCCCCAGCAGTCGCACAGGCGCCAATCTTTGACATACAAGCAGGGGTAGTTCTTGATGCCCTTGCTAATGTAAATGTGCATACGGAGGAAGGCATTCTCAACGGGACGCCAGGTGCCGACACAACGGAACCCAGTCTATCGCATAAAGTGACGACATTCATCAGCCTTTTGTTGACCACTGTACATCCGGCAGTCTGGAACACAAGGAGAGTTGCACTTAGGCAGCGGGAGGGCAGAATCAGGACAGAGGCTAACATACGTGAAACTCAAGTTGAAAATGAAGGTGAAGGTGAGAGCGCCAACGGCAACGATAGGGCACAGCTTCGAAGTGATCTTCGGGAACAGCATCATCGTCGACCTCGGTGGATTCGTGAATACATAGATCGCGTAGTTGCTGCTGAGTGGGTGGATGATTCCGACTAGATATATATCATACTATCACTTTAATAATGTATAATAAGGAGGTTGAGAGAGACAGTGCATTTGATTGTCAACGGGTCTGTCTTTGACCACTGTTGAGACATAAAACGGCGCCTAGTCGTTCTGATACTTTGTTCGAGATGAAACGGCCTTTGGAGCTCTTTACGATTATAGACAATGGCAGGAGCACGTGGCGATTCAAATAAATACTCTTCCGCATCAAGCATCCAAATTCAACTTGTTCTATCATCTATTGCTCGTCCCCTATGTCGACTTTCGACAGCCTTGTCAAAGATCTTACAAGGGATGTCCATCGCGTTCAACCCAAGGATGCTCTCCAATTCTGCGCCAGCTGGTTCCAATCTCGCCTGGAGGAACAGCGAGCGCGTACGCGTGATGCCCTATTCAGTGCGAAACAGCGTCGTTCTTTTGCAGTAGACCTTCCTAGCAACATCTACGTAGACGCCCCGCTAATCGCAAATGAACCCTCTTCGTCATCCAATCTGTTTCCTCCGAGCAACCAGCGTCCCTCGTTAAGACAGAGCATCGCAGAGAGCCCATTCGGAATGTTGAACGTTCCGGGGAACGCGCTGCTATCTGCAGATGATAGTACAGGGCCTTTCAACTACGATCGTCATGAACTCACTCCGACATCGCCTCTGACCACCGTAAACCCCTTTGCTAACTTTGATGCCGCCACACCAACTGCACAGAATCCCGGTGATTACCTTCATGCTCCCACGTCTGCCATTTTTGCTCGCCGCACGTCTGTGTCTGCGGAATCTATCGCTGTCGACGACGGCTCCAATGAACCCCTCCCCGTCTCTCCAAAAACAACGGATCAGACACGCCGCATCAAGGCGTCCATCGCGAACAATTTCATCTTCCGCGATCTCGACGAAGAACAAGAGACAGGTGTCATCAATGCCATGCAGGAAATCAAGGTCCCTCAAAACCAAGTCGTCATCCGACAAGGGGACGCAGGGGACTTTTTCTACGTTGTTGAATCTGGCCATCTTAATTGTTACATACGACCTGAGCCGCTCCCTCCAACATGGCTCACCGAAAATCCCACGAATTTTAATGTGGAGGATATGTTCGTGCAACCTGGGTACCACCCCGAATTTGGGCGCAAGGTTGCGGAGTGTAAGACAGGACAATCGTTCGGTGAGCTCGCGCTGATGTATGGTCATCCGCGCGCCGCCACGGTTTTATCAGTTGAGCCGTCTACTTTGTGGTCGTTGGATCGGATCACGTTCCGTACCATCATATTAAAAGCTGCTCATCGACGCCGAACAATGTACGAACACTTCTTGTCAACTGTGACATTGTTGGCGTCTCTTGATGCTCCAGAGAGGAGCAAAATTGCGGATGCTCTCGTGAGCAAGACATACCAGGACGGTGAAGCTGTTGTACGCCAGGGAGAAATGGGTGAAACTTTCTTTTTTGTGGAGGAGGGCGAGGCAGTGGTTACTAAGCTGCAACAGAATGAGCAAGGTCATGTCCAGGATATTGTTGTTGGACGCCTTGTCAAGGGTGATTACTTTGGCGGTTGGTTTATTCTATTTTCAATTTGAATTGGTTTCCTGATGACTGCATTTAGAACTGTCGCTCTTACGCCGTGTCCCACGTGCTGCCACTGTCAGCGCAGTACAGAGATCCCCTGGCAGCTCGCAACCCCGTCTCAAAGTCGCAGCCCTTGATGCTCCTGCGTTTACTCGTCTTCTTGGCCCTCTTCGCGAGATTATGGAACGCAAAGCTGAAAAGAATTACTGAATCCAATTCATCTTGACAGTTGGTTTCTTGAGGTAGATATAGCATGTAGAATACGACCTATTGGGAATACCTTTTATGTAAATGATATCCTTGTTATCTCAATAATTAATTCGCGCTTTGGTTATTAGTATTTCAAGGTGGTGAGAGAGAGAATTTTGTTTACACCTCCGTCATGTATCGTATTTCGTCCATATTCTGAAACCTATCTTTCCTCGCAGATTTTTCCATGGCATGTAAGGACGCGAGGGTCACGTCGTACTGAAGATGATGAATATAGAATATATTGCAGAATTGCAAGACCTTGGCTTCGTAAGGTGTCCCCACTCTACTGTACAAGCAAAATAATTGCTCTTTATGCTTCCACTGACATGGGCACTACGCCAGTATCCACTGCTCTTTTTTTCTGCGCTGGCTCACCGAGTACTTCATGGCCCTCCCAAAACTTCGGTAGCTCATCTCCCGGTACAAACAACCGCTCCACCTTGTCTTCTGTAATCACACACATACGGATAACACCGCCTGAAGAACCATCACGCGACATCGCAAGCGCCAGTGCTGAAGAACTGTGAGGTCTATCCAAGTATACATGTGAACAATCCAAACGCACTGTTTTTGACAAAGTTGACAGTTTCATCGCGTCCCCAACCTTCTCGGTAGGTTGCATCGCAGTAACCATATACATACGTCGAACCAGAGCCTGAGAATGGGATTAGAGTTGCTTTAAAACTTTTAGACAAAACATACCACCGATCGCCCATGGTTGACGGAAGAGCCCTCCACCTAGCGGGATATTGTAGACACTGGGCCCAACTTCCTTGTCCCATCCAGCAACGATGATGCCTGCGCTCAGTGCATCCTTATTCACATAACACATCTTCTGGAAGATGGATGCTGCATGAGCAACTGATGGAGCCTGGCCTGCGTCCTGGCTACGTGACATATATAAGTATGACGACCTACTGGATACATCCTCGCAACGAACCTGTACATCTGTAGAGCATAGTGTACGACGTCCGCGACATACTGTGTGTCGGCCGCAGATCCTGAGCGGCAGCAGTAGATACGATCATGAACATGTGTTAGTTTGTCAGTCACTCGGTTGGCCTATGCATCCAGTATGAGTGATGAAATGGCTAGGATGGATGTGGAGCATACGATATAGCTTCCTGTAGTTGTTCGACTATCTGCGCCAACCACGACGCCGCCGTCAAACTGGACGGCCATAATTGAGGTCTGCAGGGACCTCAGCTCACAACTGGCGATTTAAGCAGACATACGCACGCCAAGGTTGACCTCGCCGGTCTTGAGCCTGTTCCAGTCAATGTGGTCCATGGTAGTGAAGTAAAGGGAAGTGTGGCCGGATTTGGACTGAGCTGACGCGTCTCTCCCCAGACCACGCGTCGCTCCCACTTCCCATCTCCGTCATGGCTGCTACCCAACTCAAATCTCTTTATGCTGACCTCCAGCGCTCTTTCTTGTCAAATCCTTCCGATCTGAAGCGCTCCGGCGTACTCCTCAATCAGCTCAAGGTATCATCGAAGTTTTAGGATTGAGACAGAGTCATTGACTTGAAATCAGCTTGGCCTCATCCAAGCAGGACTGCTGCTACCCACAGGCGAACAAAACCTCGATGACCTTGCTGTAGCTCGTGCGACACTCATACCTAACTTTCCAAGTCCTCTGAATCCTCGTTGCAGGTGACATTCTTGAAATCGGCGCGTTCTGGAGTATTCGGACGCAGGACGTCCCATCCTTTGACCGTTACTTCTCTCAACTACAGACCTTTTACACAGATTACAAGTACGTTGTCTTGCTCCTGCCAAGTGCAAAAGACTTACGTCTTCACAGTTCCGTCCTCCCGCCCTCCCCACGAGAGTACCCCATCCGGGGGCTTAACCTCATCCGTCTTCTCACTCAGAACCGTATCGCAGACTTCCACACAACACTTGAAAGCCTTCCTCTATCCGCAGATGCAATTGCAGAAAATCCCTACCTTGCACATCCCGTGTCCCTTGAGCGTTGGCTGATGGAAGGCTCGTACAGCAAGGTGTGGAACGCACGCGCAGAAGCGCCAGTAGAGGAGTATAAGTACTTCATTGACAGCCTGATGGGAACGATCCGGTGCGTGCTCTTCTTCTATATGGTCTTAACAGTCTTGACATATTATGTAGGAATGAGATAGCCAGCTGCGAAGAGGCAGCGTATGAAAGTTTGCCACTCAAGGACGCCGCAACACTCCTTTTCTTCACAACTCAATCAGAGTTGTTGACATTTGCACAACAGGTAAGCCTACATCTTCTTGTTCTGTCCTAACATCCTCAACTTGAGTCTAGCGAGGGTGGCAAGTCGATCTTACAGCAGGCACAATCACATTTGCGCGGAAAACTGAAGAACAGATTGAGATACCAAAGCAAAAACTCATTGCTGCAAACTTAGCATACGCGCGAGAACTCGAACAAATCGTGTAATGTAATCTTAGATATAGTAGACTTTTGCTCTGCTATGCGGGGCATTTGAATTGTTTTAATTCTAGAACTTACAAATTTGAGAAGTCAAAAGCAAGATGATGCAGGAATATTTAATCAAATGTTTCCAGCGCGGCCTTGGCTGCTGCCTCTGCTTCTGCCTGGAGCTCTTTCGGCACTGGGAGGTGAAGACCATTTGTCTCATCGCCAATCCACGAAAGCTCAAGTTCAAAGTCTTTCTCCTTTGCGTCATCGTGCACAAGATAAATACTGAAGACAGCCCATCAAAACAGGAAATATGGAGAACTCAGGATGAACTAACATTCTCGCAGCTTCCTTGACAGCTTCTCGTGTTGTCAGTTCTGACAGTTTAAGCTTTTCGAGCTCTGTTTTAGCAAGTTGGCGTCCCTTGCCAACAGCCGCACCATGATAGCCCTAAGACAAGGATTAAAGACTGAGCTAATATCAAGCGAAATCAACATACATAGAAGACACCACTAGGCTCCACGACATAAAGTCCAGGTCCATCTTTGTCGACGGTTCCCAGGATGGTGCTGATGCCAAATGGACGAACAGATGAATAGAGGGTATAAGCTTGCACGTAGAGGCCCAGGCGATCAGCAATGGTCTACGCTGGATATTCAAGAAGAATTCTACGAATCAGTTGTTGGATACCGACCTTGAGTGGGGGAGGTTGGCGATATTGATCCCGATAGTTAGCTGCCTCATCCCGCGCCCGGTTAGATAGGTTCCGACCGTCTGCAAGGAGGCCGGCAGTCGCCTTTGACAGACACATTCAAAAAATATTTGAATTGCAACAACTCGGTGGTACTCACGAGTCCTATGTGTCTATCTATTGTCTGGATTCTTCGGTTTACACCTGGGACAAGGAGTTTTGAGTGCACAAGCTTCTCCACAGCTAGGACAACGCCATCTTTCACTCGTAGGCCAATTGCAGTCCTAGAGAATGAAATGTAAGTAGTGATTATTGATGTGCCTCGAGCATAAAGTCAAACCCAGAGTTCTCGACGGCCTTGTTAGCGTACTCAACCTAGGCTGATTCAATAAAACGGCTTGGAGGTTAGTTAGACAAGCGATTCACCTGGAATATACGACCATCTGGAGAGTATGTGCTGGCAGAAAGGTCGTATCCTGTTCCGATCGAGGTCATAGTAGCGTCGTCGTTGTGATGAAGGTATAGAGGACGCGCAAGCACTCGAAACGCGTCAGTCGATCGTGGGAACCTTCCTGATCAAGGTCGCGTCCTCCCTTGATTTGACTTGAAATCTCCAACCACGATGCACCTTGACCGGAACTGGCCCGCATCGCTCGCCGACCACCCAATATTCTCGCTCCCAAAGGCCTTTAGCGGTCCTTTAGCACGCTCAACATCTTCTCTTGAGCTCTCGACTAACACTCTTTCAAGTTTCACCAATGTTGACCCGGCGGTGGATGAGCTGACACCTTCTGGGCGCCGCCAGGTCATGGTACTGAAAGACGCTGACCTCATTGTTGCTGCCGGACACGAAGTCCGGATTACTTCACTTGTTGACGCCAAGGTCAGTCGCACAAGGCAAACCTACAAGGTACGTTTAGTTCATGGTTTGTGGATGCTAACACCAACGCTGTAGGACGACACAGACGCTTCATACTCCAAATATACAATTTGAAATTCATCAAATATCATTGAATCCAAGTGGGAAACTGCTCGCGGTCGCTGGGGCATTCCAGGTTGCGGTTATTGTACTACCGCGAGCAGGTTTCTCCAGGCTCGTACCAGAAACACTGGATTGCAAGTATGTGTTTTGCATCTCCGCATGTAACGTTTTTAATGTCTTTGTGTCTAGGTCGGTCCAGGTCGGGCAATTCCATCACACAACCAGCATGGCAGCACCAATAGCCAAGATTGAATGGCATCCATGGGGCGAGGCTGGTTCCACACTGATGGTCATGACAACCGATGGAAAATTGCGGTAAGCCACTCGCTCTGTCGTCATGCCCTTCTCATCATATGCCAGGGAGTATGACATCTCTGTCGACACAGACGAACCTCAACAAATCCTTTCCTTCATCCCGGAACGGAAAGCAAACTCGATTATTGCAGTTGACAGCTCTGAGAGAGAGATCGCTTCGTTCACTTTAGGAAAAGGTAGGGCAGATTGGGGTCCTCTCACCATATACGCTGTTACGAAGTCTGGTGATGTATATTCCATCTGTCCTTACCTACCTCAAAACGCGTAAGAGCCTCCTCTGTTCATAGCCTTGCTGTCGTAATCTCATCTACTACTATTTTAGTTCCATACCCTCTTCTTACGTGCACTCACTCGAGTGCTTTATTTCCGCAAAACAAGAATTCCTGGCACAAGGTACCTCAGCAGAGACCAGAAGTCTCTCTACGCTCTACGATTACCAACATAAATATGTTACCGCTCTCATCAAACAACTTCCTCCGGGCACCGTTTTCCCCTCAATCTCTCGACCTGTTCTTATACACCCTCCGAGTACAATCAAATCACCACCAGCGAGACAAGGACCATTCCTTCTTCAGCCGTCACCGCGAATGCTTGATAGCAGTGATGGTGGAGATGCAACAGATATATCATATCTTTCCTTTGATGCGGAGGGTGACGAGGATAGTGATGGTACAGAGACAGAGCATTTAGGTGTCGTTGTAGTTGCGTTCCAGGATGGAAAAGTTGATGTTTGCCTTGACGTTGAGAAAGTTGAAGCGCGATGGGAAACAAAGGTATCTTGATGTCGAAATAAATCTTGTGAAGCGGGATAACACAGATAAATTATAGGTGCCAAATCGCGACCTCCCGATGCTGGCGGTGTATGAGACCATCGACCTGGGACTCGTGTCCACTCTCAGTCAAACATCCATAGCACCAGGACAGACCCCACTTTCCGATCTTCTGCAGGGTAATCATCCGGTATTTCTTTTGGACCCGATACATACCGAAACCTTTTACGTATATCATGCCTTCGGTGTACATGGCCTCAACATCGGACCTGTACTACGAAGTCTTGCAGCAGCCCTTCATAACGACGATGATTCTGGGGCAACATCCCTCGATGTGACCTTGCAGAAGTCCGCGGGGACCACAGTGCAACATATATTGACCACTTTCTCAATCGAACGAAAGTTTGTATTACATTCGGATTCGCCAGCTCACCGAAATTACTGACTGTTCGAAAATCGACAGGTGTTCGAACCCAGTCATTGCAGTAGCGATTCCAAACGATGTCTATCTGACGTACAGCATCTTTATCCTCACTTCTGCCATGCGAATCACCTCCTTTCCTCTCAACCTCCGGGCTGAGTCCCCTCATGCCCCAAACGGTCATTCATTACCCCCGGACAAGGATAGCGAACGATTCAACCAAAAAAGCTTGTGGCTAACTCCGCTCGAAGGTCCTCCAGCTTACGTCTCATTGCTTCAAAAAAACCCGTACACGCCTGCTCCCGCTCTCGATCGCTCATCTGGCTTGCCCAAGCTCCCGCAGCTCTCCCTTCCTAAGGCAATCGGTGGTGACGGGGGTTTCGTCTTAACACCAGACACTCTTCGATATCTTGGGGAAGTGGGTCGCGCACTTACAAACCAATCTATGGCCATCAAACTGGCTGTAAAACAGGTGGATGAACGTGTGAAGCTGCAACAACAGGAACTCTATCGGATGGCCCAGAAAGCTAGCCAGATGAATGCACTGATTGAACAACTGAAGGTTCACCGAAGAGCAGCGAGCGAGGCTAGGCTTACAGGGATTCAGGCGAAGCAGAAAGCTTTACTTGCACGTCTGGATCGGGTGCTGCAAGAAATGATGGAGCGGGCCTCACCTGGAATAAGCGAGAACGAGACCAAATGGTTCGAAGAGTTTGGACGCATGAAAGCAGAAGTTATGGGTTTTGCACGGTATGACGATCAATCATTGGTAGCTCGGACTCGATTGGTATGCCATCAAACAGATGATTTAAGTAATCTATTCTTGATTTTGATTTTGATTTCATCACAGTTGGAGACAGAATATGCGCGCTTGACACCTACTCTGAAAGAGATCTTGGAAAAGGAGAAACGCATGAATGAGAAAAATTCCGAGATCAATCAAGGATTGGGCTTCTCTCAAGCATTTGAGCTCGGGGAACGTTCAAATTCAGAGTGAGTTATCGTCTCGAGAAATGAAGCACTTGACTCATGTAGTCCATGTTCAGGAGAGTTCGAATAGCGGAAGTAGAGAAACAGGTGTTGGATCTCGCAGCCAAGCTGGAGGTCGCAGTGGGAAAGCCTCCTTTGCTCTGATTAATTTGATCAAAATTTGTTTACTATATATCCACTCGAGTAAAAAGTGGGTCACTCAAGCTAGACGGTCTAATGCGAAGTACAAGGGAATTGGCTCATTGTTCATGCCCATCATGGCTTATATAGGCGTGGGCTCACTAGGGTTATTGCTGTCTCCATCGCTGTCATTTCAACTACGGGGCATGAGGCCCGAGCATTATTATCACGGATAACACAAGCTATCAATAAGCATAGCGGACTGGCAGGCAAGGTCAATCATATAAGTTCGCCACAAGACAAGGCAGAAAACTAGTGACATACAATCAGGATTTTCCTTGTCCGTGAGGTCGTCAAAAGCTTGTTTGTGTGAAATGTTGACATCCTGTGATCAATTTGAGTTAAGTATCCAAGTTGTTATCGTTGAAATAGAATTGACATTCTCTTCCGAATTTAGTATATATTGTTGGCGCTTCAGCGTATTAAGCCGCATGAGTCTGACACGTAAGAAAACTATGGTCGCAAGCTGAATGCCGTAAACAACAAGATGTGCGACGAAGGCCTTGATATAACGTGGCGCATCATTGGCACGAAAAACTACATAGTTTACGATATGAGTTTTGATCAATAGCGAAGAACAAGGAGTCAGACCTTGCGGGCCAATTGCATTGCCTACTGCCCATGCACTACTTCATGTCAGCATGAGTGATGTCTGCGATACGAACCTGACGTACATGAACACGAGTGACGAGGCAATGACTTGCTTCGTACGCTATGCGAGCCGTAAGTAGATTTGAGTGCTTTTAGAATGAAAACATACACCGGCGACATTGTTGCTCATAACGGCTAGATTTAGGACGGCAACGGCTCCAAAGCCTTGCGTACAACTGTCAAATCAACATGCCGAGGTAAAATTTACCTCTAGCAAATAACACTCACTAAAACGCGAGCAAAAGCCCCACCTTGGTCTTGGCTGAAGTTTGAACACCTGTCAGGTTGTAAACTCCCTAGAGAAGAATTTTCATGAAAAATCTTACAGAGAAAGACAATTGTCCCAGCGATATTTGGCAACGTGTATAACTGAGAAAGACATCAACTGAGGTAGAGGAAGAACATGATTCTCGCAAACCCACAAATGCGAGGAGAAGTTTCTGGTCATATTTCTTGGAACAATATGCCGCACTAAACAAGAACAACATGATAATAGCGCCTGCCAGTTTGTATTAATTGATCCAGTAACACAGACTCCTCGATACGTACCCTGGGCAATCGCAAGCAAGTAGACTTGTAGCTGACTGAAGCCCTTGTGTTACTGTCAGAAGGCAAAAGTCATTAGATTGGCACCGCAAAAGATTCCGTACGAAAGCAGTCAAGATGATATTGGAAAAAGCCCCCAGTCCACCAGTCGGAAGGGCATTCGTGAACGAAACGAGCACGACAGCCCATACAGTAGGGTCAAGAAACGCTTCAACTATTACCGCGTCAAGAATACGCCGTTACAATTCGAAAGAAAAGAGAATCGTACTGGCTTGATATCTCTGAGAGAAAAGATTCAGCTATGTAATAGTCATCCTTATCAATCACGAGTACATCCTCGCTAACCTTGAATTCTCGATTCTGGATACCTGTCTCGTTCTTACGAACGCGCTCCGCCATAAGAATCCTGTCTTCCTTTGACCAGCATTTTGCTCGCATAGGACTATCTGGGAGCCACCAAAGAACAAAGATACCCCATACAAATGTGATGCAGCCGAGGAGCTGCAAGTATTGGTTTAATTCGTACTCCGTAATCGGTAGTCAGAGGAAGACTTACGGTAAATAGGACCTGCCAGTTTTTAAGCTTCGCGCCCTCTATTTGAGCGATTCCATACGCGATCAATCCCCCAACGCATTGTTGGAAGTCGTTCATCGAATAGAAAGCTCCTATAACAAGCGCTTGTTCTTCGCGAGTATACCACATCGTTGACCTGTGTATGAATCACGTCAAATCATGTACGTCGCTTCTAAAAAGATAAGTACAAGAAAACAAAGGCTGGTTGGCAGACACATTCAAAAACGCCGAGCAATGTCCTCACGACGACAAGACCCGCAAAATTTGTACATGCAGCTGTACAGGCCAGAACTCCTCCCCAAGCTATAATACTAGATGATTTATTAGCCTTGAGAACTCAACGAAGAAATGTCGGTCCCATACTTGAATGCGAGGTATTTGGCAATGGGAAGCCTTTGAATAAGACGATTTGTGGGGAACTCCCAAATCAAGCTAAAACATAAATAGAAGTCAGTTTGACACAAATAATTTATCCTTTTGAATTAGCCCTCACATAGCAATGTACACTTCAGATAGAAAAGAAATTATATTTAGGCAAACAGGTCAAACATTCATAGTACACGTATCGCAAGTGGTGAGCCATGCGTATTGCTGGCCCACGAGGTGGGCGTCTTCCAGAATTCCCATGATAGACGCGAAGTTGATAGTTCTATGCAGGATGATTTAAACCAGCATGAAGAGCACAAGGGTGCCTAGTTACCCTTTATCAAGCGTCTGAGCGACTATGGAAGCATAGGTCAATAAACATAGATCGGATTTCGACCTCAAAATGTCGATGCCTACAGTGTGTAATGACCATAACAACCTACACTCCAAACATCAGTCAGAGGAAAGCCGAGGGTACTCGATGCAAACCAAAACTCGTTTATGAATCATCCAGCGTAGGCGGACATTAATCGCGTCATCGATTACCACAGCCTTTGTCGCCGGAGACGTCTGAGCGAAGAACTCCGCGACCTCAGCGTCAATTCCTCGCTGTGGCGCTTGCAAATAGTCAATCTCCGGGCGAAGGGGTTTGATCTCAAGTTCCTACCTCCCGATGAGCCGCTTCCGACTGAATATAGCTCTTCACCATCTTCGAAATGTTCAACTGTAGTCTTTTGCGTATCGGACATAATTTAACTCTGATTTCCCATTGGATTAGTCAAAGTGCATCAGCTTTTATTGGCAAGAACCATCGCCAAGGTTCTTCTGTCCTGTGGATGGTCTTGTGACTGCTGGAAATGAGATTATCCTAATGAGACGGACCAAGCGGGGCAGCCGAACGGAAAAGACTACCCAATACACCTCACAATAACCATCAAAAATGCAAATTGAGATCCAATGACAGAAGTAATCCGGGCCGCGGGCCGCGACATCAACAGCTCTGGGGAGAGGGTCAACGATATCATCGTTCTCCTACCTCCTTGAGGCCCAACAGAACTCTAAAATTGGCCATGTCTGCAAGAAACATAAACTTCCGCAAGGCCGCTCTCTTGGATCATATCTCACGCCTCATTGACTGTCTTGTCAACTTAAAGGACGAGACCGGCGAGTTTCTGATGACCTTAGAGGACGGACGTGTGATTGATACGAAGGGTTGGAACGATTGGGAGGTGCGATTACATTTACATTTGATCGACGAGTGACTGAATCTGACTCCGTAAGTGGACACACGGAATTGGTAACGTCTTACTTGAGCTTAGAAGCCTACTTGATCATGTCCACCACGCGCAGGCCTTTACGGGCTTTTGAAGTTTCACCAGATAACAGGCGATAAGAGGTCTCTAGAAATTGCGTCATCCTGGTTTTACGAGCGTTTCGCAATTGGAACGACAAAGGTAAGTTGTGAAGATTACAGCGCAAAAAACCGATGAATTCTAGTCCTTTTAGAACGTGAATACCATGGCACCGTTATTAACGGCTGCCTATCTTCATGAGGCTAAGCACGGGGACTACTTTGTCCACCTAGATTCGTGGGCGGAATGGGTCATGTATGACATGCCCAGAACTGAAGAGGGAGGTCTCCAACACATAACTTACTTGGTCAACAATAATCAGCAGCTGTGGGATGATACATTGATGATGTCTGTACTGCCGCTTGTGAAGATAGGTTTGGTCCTCGGAAGGAATGAATACATTGAAGAAGCAAAACAACAATTTCTACTTCAGTAAGCCGATTAAAATCGTGGAAACGGTATACTCACTCGTATATAACAGCATTAAGTACCTGGTCGACCGTCAAACCGGTCTTTGGTTCCATGGTAAGATTTCAATCCATTTTTCCCGGCACTGTCGTTCTAAAGTGCTCAGCGTGGACCTTTGAGGGACGCCATCACTTCGGTAAGGCTAGATGGGGACGAGGGAACTGTTGGGCTACTATCACAATACCTGACTTCATTGAGATGCTCAATTTGCCGCCCTCCGATGGTCTCAGGATGTTCTTGGTATCAACTTTGGTTGCACAGATAAATGCTCTGGTTTCCCTCCAAGATCAATCATCCGGACTGTGGCATACCATTCTTGACGATTCGACATCCTATCTAGAAGCTTCTTCAAGTGCTGGTTTCGCGTATGGGATGTTGAAGGCGCTGCGTTTGAGGCTTATCCCCAAAGAAGAGCGTTATATTACTGCAGCCAACAAGGCGATCCAGGGTGTCTTGGACAACATCTCTGAGAAGGGAGAATTGAAACAGGTGTCATTTGGAACTCCGGTGTTCAATCATGTGGAAGATTATAAGAAGATACCGTTGACGAGCATGCCGTATGGGCAGAGTTTGGCATTACTGGCGTGCACTGAGTACCTCAGAACCTTCCTCTAGGAATGCATAGATGTAGATATAAAAGTGGAAGTCTGTCAAGCAAGTGAAGCCTTCGACTAAGTGCGAACCTTAACACAGATATGGTATGTTTCCTCGTACACAGGAGTAAAAAAATCCTTGAACTTCGTGAAATCCCTAACCTCGGGTCAGATTCCGTACCACTGAAATGAATTCAAAATGTACCCGATATCGCACAAGTCCATCTCAAGCTTTCTGAAGATATAACCGAAGATTATATATAACTCGCACAAGGCAAGACTAGGAAACCTGTAAGCCACCGACAGCAAGAGTCTTAGTAGAAGTAGACTTACTTGACACCCATACACATTCTGGGACCTTTGGAAAACGGTATTAGATACTTTTCCAGCTCTTTCGAGTTAGGCTGCATCCATCGCTCCGGCGAGAAGAGGTGTGCGTCTCTGAAAAGAGTCATATCGGTGTTAAGGCATGCGACGCTGACGCCTACGATAGTCTAAGAAGAGTCAAAAATCAAGAAACGGAGGGATAGTGGGAAACATCACTCCGGCAGGAACATCGTGTCCAGAGATCAACATATTGGCAGGCCCGACGACACGAGGTAAAGGCGTAACTATTCCATGAGACATTCTAAGAGACTCCTTGATCACTGCCGTCTAGTGGCGAGTCAATATGCTTCTCTAAACGTGTGATTTTTAGTCACCAAATATGGTAGCTTTTCTAGTACGCAATAGCCGATAGCAGCGTCCTTATTCGGCCATGCATGTTGTAGCTCTTGCAGGAGTTTGCTATGAATGACAGGATCGTTGAGCACATAGAAAGTCCCAATTGCACATGCATTTCCCGGACTTTCGCTACCAGCTTGAATCAAAGAGAACGTTTCTTCGACGAGCCTGCGGCAAGAACCTCTGAGCTGTTGGTTTGAACGATCGACGAGATGTTGGTATATTGTCTGACTTCCTGGACCCTGTGGAAGTGTTTCATTCTCAAGCATACGATCGATATACCGAGATATCATCTTGTTTAGTTCCATAAATGCCGTGACAGAGGTGGGCGATAGATTCTGAGTAATCCACCTAGGAAGGAAACCAAATAAAGTCATAAAAGAGGGCCAACATTTCATTATCCATATGGATGGGATTGCTCTTCGAGTCGCAACGATAAATGGGTCATGAAAATCCTGTGCATCAAGCGGGCTTTCACAGTTACAGAAACAATATGATGCAATGATTTCCATGGTCAAGCAACGGAAGGCAAACATCATGTTCGCAGGTCTTTGCTGGTGATTCGACGCAAGCAACGAGACAAGCTTCCCGACCTAAGAAATACATTCAGGAACATAATGATAGTTCCGAGCCTTTAATACCTTATCATGTATAACGTGCTCAAATTCTAAGATAGCACGTCTTGAAAAAAGAGGTGCCAGTAGGTTCCTCCGCAATCTAGCATCTTGTGGTCTAATGGCTCCGAAGGCGGATTCATTGGCGCCAAAAGATTGGTAAAAGTGTTCGTCTTTTGTGAAATGTGAGCCAACTGCATATATGGCAGAGTGGGCTGCGAAATTATTGAAGTGAAGCTGTGAGTAGTGGTGAGATTTTCAATAGGATTTGGCTCGAAAGACAAGTTGACCTCGTTAGGTGCAATTCTAACGACATTGCCTGGAACAATGAATGTACATAACAAATCAGCTTCATTTATCAAACCGCTTACCGTAAATCTCATGTAACTGGATCAGATGTTGTAAGAGTTCCCCTTCTCGATATACTTCATAATAAACCTTATACAGGGGTGTAATTGCAGCGAGGCGGGGTCCAGGAAATCCTTGAAGTCGATGAAAGAACAACCGATGGATGGCTGTCAAAATCACATCGACTATGATGATACCAACAACGATGTAGAGGAAACTGCTCCAAAGGCACAAGGTCATGGTAAAAGTTGTATGTTTCTACAACACTGTCATTGAGCAGATAGATATATACGCAATTCTGCTTCCTACGTCCGTGGACATGATGGTGTAAAAGGAGCAGAACCAAATATATCGGGAAAAAGGCAATTTTGACGTCGTTGACAAGTTGAATTATACAAATCTGGCATACCTGGGACCTGGATAAGGCACCCGTGTCAGTAAGGGAGGCCGGGAATAAACTCAATCGTGCTCTAAGCTTTCCATCGTGTTCCAGGTCCCCTTCACAACTAGGTGAGGAAGACGTGGTCGTGCCATGAAGCATTTTTCAATGTTTACAGCAAAGTCAGGATGGCGGACGTAAGTTTGGTGGCGTATGTAACAAGTCGGTATGCGTAAAACATAGGGAACGAAAGCTTGAAGTGCTGAAGCTTGTCGTGATAATTCTACTAGAGGAAAAAATTCGACTCGTTGCTGGACTTGGAACAGCTGACTTTCACCTGACTGGAACGAAAATTACCAAACATGTAGGCGCAACACCAACGTATTGATTATCGGCTATGGGCCAGGAGAAAGAAGCAGTAGATTCTGCGTACCTGAAGAGTGGCAAGATGTGAGAAAAACGAAGTGTAAGCCAAGGGGGTTTATTCACCGGATCGTCGCTCTATTTGACCACGGAGACCGTGCAAGAAGTCTGAGATCTAAGGTTATTCCTAGCTGCAGTGAGTTATATATAACCATTACTCTCTCGCAGAAAGTACTTCCGAGTCAGTTTGATCGAAGAGAGCAGCTGTTAGGAATATGTCATATATGAAGGATCTTGCACAAGGCAACACTAAGGTGTGAAAGCGCCGTTGTTTCAGAGCAAAGAATGTTCGAAAAATCAAACAGGCAGATTATAAACAACTTTCGAAGAGCAGTCGTACACTTGTCATGGACCACAGAAAAACAAGGTTATGGTTAAGTGATCTCAGTCACACTGCTCGTCACAAGCCAAAACGAGTCTCTTATTCCTTCCGTGCCTCCCACCTGATAGACGCCAGCCATTTCCTTCAGAACCATCATGCCTGATCAGACAAAGTGGTCGTTTTCTCAAAGCTTCTCTGCTGAATTTCAATCTTCGTGCTCTGGTCTGTCTTCATAGTGTCTATTCCTCTGACGTTCCCTAAGTCGTTTTTGGATGAACAGAATTGAAAGCTCGTATCAACAATGCAAAATCGAATACAACGATACCAGGGGAGTTATTACAAGATCTGTCCATTGAATTAGCTAGACTCGTAAAGAGTCTTGGCGATGCAACAGGTTCGATACCTCGATATGATCAACGGCAGTATGAAGAGGTCAGCCATTGCTTGTTATTTCAAAAGTATGTCTCATCTAAATTACAATCAGCAAGTGACAGCTTTAGAGATTGCTTTAGCGGATTTAAGAGGATTGTCCAAGCCAAAGCCTAAGTTTGCATTTAGACGAAAGACAGCTGATTCAACCCCCAAAAGTATGCTCAAGCCCACGACTCCTTCCCTTGATATTTCATCATCCTTACCCGAACCGACAACTAATTTATCATTGTCTTGTTGTTCTCATCAACTGTTGACGATGGAATTGTTGCCGCGATCATCTTCACCAGAGGACCTCGCTATTCGGGACCTCGATCATTGTATTGTGGATCTACTGTCATCTGGCCAAAGTAGCGCACCAAATTCCACTCTGCTCATCTCTGCGCTCCACATCCAGAATTTGACGGACACCGTGCTATTGCTTCCACCTATCGAAGGAAGTGTCTTGATCCATAACCTGACAAGATGCACAATTGTTGTAGGCTGCCAACAGGTATGCAAATTTTCATTTTGTGCAGCTCAATTTGATGCTGACGTCAACGCCGCATATCAGTATCGGATGCACACTTCCAAAAATGTGGACGTCTACTTAGCTGTTACGTCCAACCCCATCATCGAGCACTGCTCGGGGGTACGTTTTGGAATTTACCCCAGCATTTTTGGTCCAATTGCAATAGTAGGTACCATCTCTTTACAATGTTTACGATACTAATCAGAGTCCTCAGCCAAGGAAACAGTACAACGTTCTCGATTTCTCCCATATACGGTCATCACCGTCACCTCATTGGTTGGTCCTTGACAATGATCGAGTATCACCGAACTGGCCTTTAAAAATTGATACAATGTCACAAGAGGTTTTTAATGTAACACGCGAGATTATGCTCCCTGCACCGTAATTTTGGTCTTGTTTCTGGTAGATGTGAGGGTGGCATGAGAAAACGTATGATGTTAGAATGACTCAATTTCTCGAACTCTTCAGTTCGTTTGAGGCTGTAAACGACTCCGGGGTCCCTGCGAACGGTTTGTGCCGCCACGATTTCATAGCATCCATCGAATGGTCATGGGCGCACGCCCTTTCCGTTCTCGACAAAAATTGTCTCAGGGTTGTAGGTGAGAGATCAAGCAACAACTCTCAAGGTGCATGAGATTGTCGACGATTAAGGAGCTAGATGTATCAGGGAACCAGGAACACCTTGAACAACTGCGGTAAGCAATGTTCGAAGACGTCAATGCAGTGGGTTACTGTTTTCCGAGTACTGACTCAACTTATGGGAGCGATAATCTCAATATTCTCTGACTTTGGCCCACAACTAGCCGGAATTCTCTATTCTGCTATAGCTTTATGAGCTTAATGAACGTTCTTCTTGAGAGTAGAGTCCAGAGTTGATGGGGCCAAACACACAAGCCGAAGAAAGCGACGCATGAGACAGTTAGTTCGTACAACAAAATGTGGGACGTTGGACTTGTATGTTCTGACCATACAAAGGAAGAATCCCGAGTCCCAAAAAGTGGTATCAGTAGACGTTCTCGAAAACATAATCGACAAGGCAAATAATGTCAACACTTGTAGGCATGGATGGATGATACATATTTGGACCAGACAGTCTGTCTCCTTATTTCTCTGTTGACGAGTGGTTTCAGAATCAAGTGACAACGTTATGGAAAAGCTTACTCAGTCCCATCTTCAACCATTTAGGCATCTTCTTCCCTAAGGGGCTGGAAACAGAGCCAGACGATGATGGCTCTGTACTAGAAGGCAACGAGTTGTCGAAACTTTGAGGTGTCGGAAGATCAACCGCTTGAGCAAGTATATCTGGATGCAGGGGTGCCGGAATATTAGAACCTAGTATTTGCAGATCAGCGAAATATCAACAGATAATCACAATACAAAGACCATTCAGAGATTCGTCCTCAAACCTCAATAGAAGAACAGAAGAAGGCGCTAGTTGTAATTGTACTAAGCTGAGATCCCGAACTTGCGGGTCCGAAACTTTCAGATCGCGTTTCGGAGGTGATTGGTCTGGAAGCAGATCATAATTGAATCACAAGTCATTTACAAGGACGAGGCCATACACAGAATGAACTTGATCGGCTTCACATCTTCTCGCAAAGAGTTGCGAACGAATGCGTAAACAGAACGAATCTTGTCTGTTGAGGAAAATGTACGTTCTAACTGGGTACGATCTGTAAACCTGACGCGGATTGTGGTCTGTCTTGCTCTGAGATTTGAACATCACTCGCAAATCGATAGTCACTCACATTTGGCCATCTATCTCGCTTGGCCTGCTCTCTCGCCTCTCGAACAGAACGTAATTCTAGTGGGGCATTAACAAGTGCCTGTGTGCGTGCGGCTAAGGTGGACTGCGCAGCTCTAAGGTCTGCAGAGGTCGGATCAAAGTACTCATCGGGGAGTGGTGCTGGTACAGAGCTTAAAAGTCATTTTCCAAGATCAGGTAATCGTTGACTACACTTACGAGGAGGAGCTGGAGAAGAGATCGACGAAGGTTTGTACACTTTATATGTCGATTGACAACCTGTCTCATCCTTCGGTAGTCCAGGAGCATCAGAACGCGGTACAGTAGTCGAAGGTTCAACTACTGGAGATGTGGTTGACATTCTCAGGTAACAAATTAGAGGGCTGTCGTCAAGCCGCGTCAGTGGCCACACATAAACTTAGATACTTAAACTTAGGTAATACATCAGGAGGCAAAACGACCTTCACGCCCAGTTTGAATATTATTATATAGCTATTGATATCGAATGACAGGTTGCAATAATGTACGCTGCAATGAAAATCTTGTTAGCAAAAGCAAAGAAAGCATACAAGCAGAACAGTCAGACAAGAGATAATTGTCTCACACCGTTCACTCCAGGACCGCTGGCGGGCAGCCCCTTTGGTGTAGAGTGAACAGCAATCGAACGCAAATTACAAACAAAGCATCACGAATTCAACAATTGAAGTAAGACTCACAGTACATTACACGTAACGTGGCGGTCGTTGTACAGCTTGAGTCCCATCCATGACGAAGTAAAGAACCAAGTTAAATTTCGTTTTTTTATACACTTGAAGATTTGTAGCTGTTTGGTGAATTTGCTCCGCTTCTTCTTGGCAACTGCTATAGAT
>QLOM01007049.1:0-11562 GCA_003313785.1 Termitomyces sp. MG148
ATGCTTCTGTTCTGATTTTGAATACTTCTTCATCAAGCTTCTCTGCTTCCTCCAGCTTTCCAGCTTGCCAGAATGTTGCAGCAAGATTAGACATGGCTGAAACAGTATCTGGATGACTTCTTCCAAATGCTTCTGTTCTGATTTTGAGTACTTCTTGCTCAAGCTTCTCTGCTTCCTCCAGCTTGCCAGCTTGCCAGAATGTTACAGCAAGATTAGACATGGCTGAAACAGTATCTGGATGACTACTTTCCAGTACTTCTTTGCATTTTTCAAGTGCCTGACACTGAAGCTGTTCTGCATCACTCCAAAAGTATGCAATGAAGAATATTCTGCCTAATCTCTTTGCCAATTTATAATCATCACATGTATAATTCAAATGATTCATTAATGTTTGTATATGCAGTACTAACTGGACTGCATCATTATATCCCAATTCTTCCTCTGCTAGAGAATAAAATAGTTGCTGTGCACATTTTTCTACTCTTCTCTGCTCTTCATTTGATAATGATTCCATGCATGAACAAGTGAGTGAATCTCCAAAAACCATACTACACTTCCTTTGATTTCCACCAATGAATATGATCTGAGCATTTTAATTGCTTCTTCAACTAGCTTCTCATTCCAATCTTTGTGATTTGTCACAAATACTCCAAGAAAATCTTGTAATTCTTGAGTATCTACTTCCAAAGTATTAGACAGATTTTTCCAGGCTCTTCCAAGGATTGACAGAGATATCTTAGAGTTATGTAGCACACCCCATAACATGAGTATTGCTTTTGCTTTTTTATCCAACTTCTGATAACTGAGATCCCAAGTAGCAAAAACTGAAAGTTGATAGCTATCTATCTTTTGCTTTCTTGCTTCTGCCATATATTTTGGCATGTCTTTCTTATAGGTTTCAAGGTACTGCTTCACTTCAATATGTTCATTGTAAAGAAGGTAGCTCCCTGCTTGAACAATTGCCAATGCTAAATAACCTAATTCTTGAACAAGCTCTTTTGCAGCTGCTTCTTCAGTTCTTGTTCTCTTGCTAGCTTTATAAAAAACTGCTAATGAATCCTCAGCTAACATTTCTCCAATCCTATAATGATTTTCAGGTGCATGAATCTTAGATTCCTCATTTCTACTTGTTATAAGAATATTTCCATGACAGCATTGTGGAAAAAATTCTTGTAAATTTACTTCAGGATCATCAGCATTATCAAAAACCATCAACCATTCTTCTTTTTGATAACAAAGAAATTTGAGAGCATCAGCAGGAGTAGTATTTTCCAATTGAGCACTCTGAGCAAGTGAAGTCATAAACTGCTCAATTAATATTCTAGAGCTGGCATTGATCATGTATATAGAAGAAAATCTAGTTCATCAAATCAGACTATACTTTGATAAGAAATACAACTGTTTCATACCTGCTTCCAGAATCTTCACAAAATTTAAGTGCAATTTGTGTCTTTCCAGCTCCACCTAAGCCATACAGCACAAAACGTTGCTGCATTTTTGCTTTCAATGATGTTTGATGGATATTAAAACATTCTTGAAGATGCAATAAAATATCTGCTCTTCCAGTAAACAGTATAGATGGAGCAGAAACAATAGGGAGAAGAATTTTTGTTGGTTTTTCAGATGCCTGCTTATTTGGTAGATTTGCAAATGTGGTTCCACCTCCTAATAAATGTCAATTACTGATATCTTGAGTTAATTGGAGTCACTTACGAAGAGCTTGAAGGGTGGTCTTCTGAGGACAATTATAGAGAATTTTTGTAAGATCAGTGACTTCATCTGTAACTTTGGCCTCCAACAAATATGCATTTGTATGTGTCTGAATATCTTGTTGTTTATTCCAATTATCTGCAGGCATCTTTTGCAGCCCTTGAGCTACACTCAGTCTGTAAAAAAGACCAGGAATTTGAAGATAATTCTCCACAAAGTTTTCAGCCTGAGCTTCACAATCAGTGGCTATTTTTTGAAAAAGCCTTGTTATTTTTTGCCCAAAAGCATTTGTAGGCTTCCAAGAAATATGACCAGAGTGTCCTGCTCCTATGTTTACAAAGCATGCCACTGATTGAGAAAGACCAAAAACTTTTATAGCCTCTTTCAAAACAAAGTCAGTGGGATTGCTATATCCCAAACTTGCACCAACAAAAGTCTCACTCAATCCACTAGAAATGATGGATATAGGTTTGAAAAGGTCTGGAGTAGCAGTAGTAGCACGAGCAGCTTGCACTACTGTACAGTTATAGCCTTGATTGGCTTCTACCTCATATGTTCTAAACAATCGAGGTGTCATGTTCAGAGAAGGAAGAGCCACCACAAAACTTTAAAGCAATTACATTGTCAGCAAAGCAGCAGAAGAAGAAAACACTCAAGTACCTTCTACACAGAGGATCATCTTCTTGCATCAAGACATCCTCTGAAAATCCTGCAGATTGCAAAATGCCTTTCATACCAGACTCAAAGACAGTTGCCTTGAATTTCTCAGCCCCAGGGCTCCATTTCTTGACATCAGAAAAAACCTTCCGGCTGAAATGGGCATAATTCTCAATAGCCAAGTCAATAGACATATGGAGTCGACCAAGCATTAAGGCAATTACTCTAATATACCATCATTGAATAGGTAGATCTGTTGTGATACATTTGTCACATACCCTCCTGTTCCAGCTCCACCAATTATGTCGAAATAATCACAAGGCTTAGGCAGAGATCGAGTGTTCTCGAGGTGCTTAAGACGAAACATAATTTCCCGGAGGATAATAAGCTCAGACAGGCTACGTACACCACCATCATCTATGATAGATAAGATAATATTAGCGATTGTTATTCATAGTCACAAGAGCATACCCAAGGATAACATCCTCAATCCGCGTTGTTTTTGGTCTGTGTTGATATTCTGCATTGGGGCGTCAAACTTGAACAAGGGCTTGTGGGGGAAGGAAGGAAGGAAGGAAGGAAGGAAAATCACTTCCATTTGATTTGCAGTCGAAAGCTGTTCTCACGCTTGGGCTTTTGCTACACACCCCGTGAAAAAGCATTTGTAATCTTGAAATACACGGTCTTCGTTGCCGCCTGGACGCATGATGCCAACGCCAGCAGCCACGACACCGACATCGCACGCAGGGCCCTCTGTCGTTTCCGGCATGTCGAGTTGCTGAATACCGCTGTTCCTTGGATCCTGGGCGTCCAACAGTTGGAACACCCATCTCGAACCAAAAGGCCTCAATAATCTTCTGTTGATCGATTGAGAAAAAAATCCTCACACCAAGGATCGGACAAAAGGCATCGAATCCGCCCGAAGTTGTGTCCATGGTGGATTCCAGGCACGCCGTACAAGCCGGGTGGGCCACGGACAAACCCACAGAAACCCTCGACGCATGGCGCACGCGCGGCATGGGGCTCAAAGACGAGATGGAGCGCGTCGTGCAGGAGGAAACGTCCCTCGCGTACGGGCGCCTCATGCGCGCGCGCCTCGGGCTGCGGTTCGCTGACCCGCGGGACGAAACGACGATTTTTGGCCCGTTGTTGGGTCTGATGGAGGACCAGCGGCTCGATTTTCACGGGACGTTTAGGACGCTGTGTGGGTGTGGAGCTGGAACAGGAGGGTATGTGACAAGGCATCACAACAGATCTACCTATTCAATGATATATATTAGAGTAATTGCCTTAATGCTTGGTCGACTCCATATGTCTATTGACCTGGCTATTGAGAATTATGTCCTTTTCAGCCAGAAGGTTTTCTCTGATGTCAAGAAATGGAGTCCTGGGGCTGAGAAATAACTGTCTTTGAGTCTGGTATGAAAGGCATTTTGCAATCTGCAGGATTTCCAGAGGATGTCTTGATGCAAGAAGATGATCCTCTGTGTAGAAGGTACTTGAGTGTTTTCCTCTTCTGCTGCTTTGCTGACAATATAATTGCTTTAAAGTTTTGTGGTGGCTCTTCCTTCTCTGAACATGACACCTCGATTGTTTAGAACATATGAGGTAGAAGCCAATCAAGGCTCTAACTGTACAGTAGTGCAAGCTGCTCGTGCCACTACTGCTACTCCAGATCTTTTTAAACCTATATCCATTATTTCTGGTGGACTGAGTGAGACTTTTGTTGGAGCAAGTTTGAGATACAGCAATCCCACTTGCTTTGTTTTGAAAGAGGCTATAACAGTTTTTGGTCTTTCTCAATCAGTGGCATGCTTTGTAAACATAGGAGCAGGACACTCTGGTCATATTTCTTGGAACCCTACAAATGCTTTTGGGCAAAAAATAACAAGGCTTTTTCAACAAATAGCCACTGATTGTGAAGCTCAGGCTGAAAATTTTGTGGAGAATTATCTTCAAATTCCTGGCCTTTTTTACAGATTGAGTGTAGCTCAAGGGCTGCAAAAGATGCATGCAGATAATTGGAATAAACAAGAAGATATTCAGACACATACAAAGGCATATTTGTTGGAGGCCAAAGTTACAGATGAAGTCACTAATCTTACAAAAATTCTCCATAATTGTCCTCAGAAGACCACTCTTCAAGCTCTTCGTAAGTGATTCCAATTAACTAAAGATATCAGTAATTGACATTTATTAGGAGGTGGAACCACATCTGCAAATCTACCAAATAAGCAGGAATCTAAAGTGACAAAAACTCTTCTCCCTATTGTTCCTGCTCCATCTATACTGTTTACTGGAAGAGCAAATATTTTATTGCATCTTCAAGAGTGTTTTAATATCCATCAAACATCATTGAAAGCAAAAGTGCAGCAACGTTTTGTGCTGTATGGCTTAGGTGGAGCTGGAAAGACACAAATTGCACTTAAATTTTGTGAAGATTCTAGAAGCAGGTATGAAACAGCTGTATTTTTATCAAAGTATAGTCTGATTTGATGAATTAGATTTTCTTCTATATACATGATCAATGCCAGCTCTAGAACATCAATTGAGCAGTTTATGACTTCACTTGCTCAGAGTGCTCAATTGAAAAATACTACTCCTGCTGATGCTCTCAAATTCCTTTGTTACCAAAAAGAAGAATGGTTGATGATTTTTGATAATGCTGATGATCCTGATGTAGATTTACAAGAATTTTTTCCACAATGCAGTCATGGAAATATTCTTATAACAAGTAGAAATGAGGAATCTAAGATTCATGCACCTGAAAATCATTATAGAATTGGAGAAATGTTAGCTGAGGATTCATTAGCAGTTTTTTATAAAGCTAGCAACAGAACAAGAACTGAAGAAGCAGTTGCAAAGGAGCTTGTTCAGGAATTAGGTTATTTAGCATTGGCAATTGTTCAAGCAGGGAGCTACCTTCTTTACAATGAACATATTGAAGTGAAGCAGTACCTTGAAACCTATAAGAGAGATATGCCAAAATATATGGCAGAAGCAAGAAAGCAAAAGATAGATAGCTATCAACTTTCAGTTTTTGCTACTTGGGATCTCAGTTATCAGAAGTTGGATAAAAAAGCAAAAGCAATACTCATGTTGTGGGGTGTGCTACATAACTCTAAGATATCTCTGTCAATCCTTGGAAGAGCCTGGAAAAATCTGTCGAATACTTTGGAAGTAGACACTCAAGAATTACAAAATTTTCTTGGAGTATTTGTGACAAATCATAAAGATTGGAATGAGAAGCTAGTTGAAGAAGCAGTTAAAATGCTCAGATCCTATTCATTGGTGGAAATCAGAGGAAGTGTAGTATGGTTTTTAGAGATTCACTCACTGGTTCATGGATGGGCTTTTGAATCATTATCAAATGAAGAGCAGAGAAGAGCAGAAAAATGTGCACAGCAACTATTTTATTCTCTAGCAGAGGAAGAATTGGGATATAATGATGCAGTCCAGTTGGTGCTGCATATACAAACATTGATGGATCATCTGAATTATACATGTGATGATTATAAATTGGCAAAGAGACTAGGCAGGATATTCTTCATTGCATACTTTTGGCGTGATGCAGAGCAACTTCAGTGTCAAGCACTTGAAGGATGCAAAAAAGTACAGGGAAGCAGTCATTCAGACACTATTGAAGCCATGTCTGACCTTGCTGAAACATTCAGGCAAGCTGGAAAGCTGGAGGAAGCAGAGAAGCTTGATCAAGAAGTGCTCATGGTCAGAACAGAAGCAGTTGGAAGCAGCCATCCAGATACTATTTCAGCCATGTCTAATCTTGCTGCAACATTCAGACAAGCTGGAAAGCTGGAGAAAGCAGAAAAGCTTCATCAAGAAGTACTTAGAGTCAGAACAGAAACATTTGGAAGCAGTCATCCAGATACTATTTCAGCCATGTCTAATCTTGCTGCAACATTCAGACAAGCTGGAAAGCTGGAGAAAGCAAAGAAGCTTCATGAAGAAGTACTTAGGGTCAGAACAGAAACATTTGGAAGCAGCCATCCAGATACTATTTCAGCCATGTTTAATCTTGCTGCAACATTCAGACAAGCTGGAAAACTGGAGGAAGCAAAGAAGCTTCATGAAGAAGTACTTAGGGTCAGAACAGAAACATTTGGAAGCAGTCATCCAGATACTGTTTCAGCCATGTCTAATCTTGCTGCAACATTCTGGCAAGCTGGAAAGCTGGATGAAGCAGAGAAGCTTGGACGAGAAGTACTTAGGGTCAGAACAGAAACATTTGGAAGTAGCCATCCAAATACTATTTCAGCCATGTCTAATCTTGCTGCAACATTCAGGCAAGCTGGAAGGCTGGAAAAAGCAGAGAAGCTTGATCAAGAAGTACTCAAGGTCAGAGCAGAAGCATTTGGAAGCAGTCATCCAAATACTACTTCAGCCATGTCTAATCTTGCTGCAACATTCAGACAAGCTGGAAAGCTGGAGGAAGCAGAGAATCTTGATCAAGAAGTGCTCAAAGTCAGAACAGAAGCATTTGGAAGCAGCCATCCAAATACTATTTCAGCCATGTCTAACCTTGCTGCAACATTCAGACAAGCTGGAAAGTTGGAGGAAGCAGAGAATCTTGATCAAGAAGTGCTCAAGGTCAGAATAGAAGCATTTGGAAGCAGCCATCCAGATACTATTTCAGCCATGTCTAATCTTGCTGCAACATTCTGGCAAGCTGGCAAACTGGACAAAGCAGAAAAGCTTGAACAAGAAGTACTCAAGGTCAGAACAGAAGCATTTGGAAGCAGTCATCCAAATACTATTTCAGCCATGTCTAATCTTGCTGCAACATTCTGGCAAGCTGGAAAGCTGGAAGAAGCAGAAAATCTTGATCAAGAAGTGCTCAAGATCAGGACAGAAGCATTTGGAAGCAGCCATCCAGATACTGTTTTAGCCATGTCTAATCTTGCTGCAACATTCTGGCAAGCTAGAAAGCTGGAAGAAGCAGAAAAGCTTGAGCAAGAAGTACTCAAGGTCAGAGCAGAAGCATTTGGAAGCAGTCATTCAAATACTATTTCAGCCATGTCTAATCTTGCTGCAACATTCAGACAAGCTGGAAAGCTAGAGGAAGCAGAGAATCTTGATCAAGAAGTGCTCAAGGTCAGAACAGAAGCATTTGGAAGCAGTCATCCAGATACTATTTCAGCCATGTCTAATCTTGCTACAACATTTAAAAAAGCTGACAAACTGGAGGAAGCAGAGAAGCTTCATCAAGAAGTACTTAGGATCAGAACAGAAACATTTGGAAGCAGCCATCCAAATACTATTTCAGCCATGTCTAATCTTGCTGCAACATTTTGGCAAGCTAGAAAGCTGGACAAAGCAGAGAAGCTTGAACAAGAAATACTCAAGCTCAGAACAGAGGCATTTGGAAGCAGTTATCCAAATATTGTTACAATCTATACCTAGAACACAATAGACTTTGTAAGTATCTTATCCTCAGTGTACAGCAGAATTGACTGTATTCTGTACCTAGAACACAATAGACTTCATAAGTGCCTTATTTAAGGTACAATAAGTATTTGTTGTATGTCTAACTTGATAATTATTGGCTCATCCTGTTGGAACTGGTACTGACAATGCGATAGGTGAATCAAATACACGTAAGTTATAATCTAGGTGTGTTTCTAGTGAGTATTGTGTGTGTAATGTGAGTTATGAGCAATGTACCCTCAGTTGTGTATAAACCAAACTGAGGGTATTCTACATGAGCGCAGGTTATATGTATGTGCGCGGACAAAGCAGTGTGGTGGCCAGTTCGGTGCTTAATGACCATTGTTCGTGTACTGATGCAAAATGTAGGGTTTGTTGAACTAATCAGAGGGATTCTAATCAGTGTAGACAACTAAACTTTACTTTTGCGAGTTTTGTGCGGCTATGACACAGAAACTAACACTTGTAATGAAGTTGTAATGGTTTTTGTAGTTTTAGTTTATTATTATAATGAACCAAAGTAGTTCACAATATAAATGGTCTCTAAAAAGATACCAAAAAGCAACCCTAGTAAAGTCAACTAAATGATAGGCCTAAGTAGTCACACTCCCTGGGGACCCTGAGCCACACAAATGGTTTATTCACTAGATTAACAAAGTTCAAGCTTTAATTTGAGCGAACTTAGTTCACACAAATGTAGGCAATAAGCTTTATTAAAGCTGGTCTGAAGTACTTTACTGATCAGCCTAAGTAGTCCACTCCCTGGGGACTCCAAGCTGCACAGGTATTTCCTTAGCTGGGTCCCTCTTTTCTTCTTCTATTTATATTTTCCTGCTTGCGCACAGACCATGCATGATCTGGGGCCTCTAAGCGTCTCATTGGTCCGGGTATGGGTTAAGATTGAGCCTGCTGGGGTTCAATTCAATAAATTTTACTGAATTGAAAAGTTTTTGTTCCAGCAGCCGGTTTCAGGCTAGTTTCGGCCTCTGGTTCCGCATTTCTGTCATCTGAGACCCACTAAGGGTCCTTCTGTTGTGTCTGCGCAGTTCCGGGGAGTCCGGAGGTACCTGGAGGGGTGGGATAGCACTATTATTGAGTGCTGTAGGGCTCTGGGAAGAAAAGTCACAAAGGTTTGATAGAATTGATGTGCTGATTGCAGATCGTGATCCAAGATTAGATAGCCTATCTTTAGCCTAATCTAATCCTGATCCAAGATCTGACTAATCTTATCAAATCAATCTGATGATCTGACCAGATCACTCCGTGATATCATCAAATGATGGCCACCGAGTGCCACAAGCTATTTTCATCTCTGGATCATTCCATGATTAAATCAGCACAGCCACTCCTCAGCTATCATTCCTATCAATATCTAACTCCATTTCATCACTGATTGATTGATGGAAGCCCTCGGCTATCATTTCTCATCAACAAATTGTCAAATTCCAAAGATAGGCCTATATCTCGACCGTCTGTGCTCCGATTTAGATGTTTGGACCAGTTTTAGGATTGTCGGGAAGTGTGGAATACTATGGTATGTACAGCCCACAGGTTTTGGCTGTGGAACATGCTTGCTTACAGGTTTCAGCAGTTTTATGCATGTTTTTAATGTTTTCCTTTGTACCTAGTTAAACATAATATATTTCTTATGTCTTTCCATCACAGCGGGCCGCCGTATCAGTACTTATCACACTGGTCACATTATGACCTCTCTGATTCCTAACACATCCTCAGTCTATAGCAGAATTGACTGAGAGTGTCTGTCAGTATGTAGTGAATATATATATATTTCTTTTCTTTTGTTCAATCCATGACAATAGCAGTATGATATATGTGAAATGGTAAGGTGATACATGCACACTTACAATGCCTCATGCATCATTGCCACACTCCTCACTGTAAGTGTGGTCATAACTCCTCCTTGTGCGGAATCTTCATTGAATTCTTATTATATTGCACAGGCAATCAAACTGTGGTGATAGTAGTGCTTTTGTGAAGATGTTGGATACATTTTCCTTTGTGTTGATATAGTGTAGGGTGATTTCTTAGTTGCCACATGTTGATACAGCATCATGCCATGATGGAATAGAGAAAACATGATTATATTCATGTTAGTGCATAATAATACATAAAACATGTCTAGAAAAAGCTAAAAACTGTAAGCAGACATGCAAAAACAGCCAAAACCTATAGGCTATACACTGTCAGGGGACTTCTATTTCTGGAACTTCCTTTTTCAGAACCCCAGAGCTCTCCAGGGATTTCTGGAGATCTCCAGAACACTCCCACGCCTTCCATAAAGTACTGTACAGTTATTTCCATGCCTCTGCCACTCATGCTGATGTGCCATGCCATGGCAGAGGGATCCTTAGACTTGTTCTCTTTGGATTTCTCTCTGCCAGGTGATTAGTTGTATTTCCTGTTGTATTGTACTGTCTCTAATAAACTTTGGATTTCTCTCTGCCAGTTGTATGACTTAGCCACAACCTCCAGAGGTCGCCCATACAGCAGAACAAGTCTCCTAATCCTAGTCTGAAAGCCCTTTATAGCCGCCAAAATTCCTCAGGCTCCTATTTGTGGCTTCTCCACTAGGCTTAAGCACCAACAATATCTATGTCTCAGCCGGCCGCTTCAGAAGCTCTCTTGGACACCACAGTCTCCAGCAAAGAAGCCTGGACCCACCTGCTCCATACAAAAACACAGGTGCAGCTCACTCAAGCCTCTCTCACTCAATACACCACCAAACTCATCCACCTCTGCCAAACAACCAAAACCATATCCAATTTCCTCTGCACGCTTCTCAAATGCCTTGCTCTGGCAGCAGCCAACCCTCTGCTGCCTACCCTGCCGGTGCAATGCTCTTGCACCACGCAATCCCCTCTCCCAACATGGGAATGCTCTAATATCCTGCACTTGGCGATTTCTGACACATACAATGGTGACCGCGCATCCAGGGAACGTTTCCTCCAATTCTGTGTCACCTACATCCAACTCTGCGGCAATGACTTTGTTTCCAACAAGCTGAAGATTGTGTGAATTTCTTATATGAAGTTGGAACGGGTGGCCACCTACACAATGAGGGTTTTTTGATGCTCTGGTGGCGTTGGAAGCTTTGCAAACCAGGCCAAGTTCAAACAGGAGTTCTGGAATGAGTTTTTCTCCTGGAACCCAGCCAAAACCGCTGTGCTGGTCCTGCAAGACAGGGATCAGTACGGCCAAGGGAAGCAATCCCTGGACAAGTACATCAACTTGTTCTGCATGCTGGTAAAGCAGGCCGAGTACCCCGATGGCCTGCAGCTATGCTTTACTTTTTGGGAAGGGCTCCATCTGGTCCTGATGGAGTGCATTGACAAGCTCATGGAAGGATGCCCAGCAGATGATCAGGTTCTGTCTTAGTATTGGGTGGCTCAGGAGCAGTGGCAGCTCATGGAGCTCAAGCAGAACCTCCTTGTCAGGGGACTTCCTTTTTCGGCCACCCTGGAGATCTCCGGGGACCGAGGCGACCTGCCCTTTGTTGGACTTCTTTGGGATGCTCCCATGCCATTGAAGAAGTACTGTATAGGTGTTCTCATGCCTCCGCCTCTGTACTAATGCGCCGTGCCATGGCAGAGGGATCCTTAGACTTGTTCTCTTTGGATTTCCCTCTGCTAGGTGATTAGTTATTTCCCTGTTGTATTTACTGCCTCTAATAAACTTCGGATTTTCCTCTGCTAGTTGTGTGACTTGGCCGCAACTCCCGGAGGTCGCCCT
>QLOM01007049.1:11690-22027 GCA_003313785.1 Termitomyces sp. MG148
ATGTCTCAGCCCACCGCTCCAGAAGTGCTTCCAGACACCACGGCCTCCAGCAAGGAAGCCTGGACCCGCCTGCTCCACCTAGAAATGCAGGTGCAACTCATCCAAGCCTCCCTCACCCAACACACCGCTGAACTCACCCATCTTCATCAAACCACCAACACCATCTCCAACTCTCTCCGCACCCTCCTTGAACGCTTTGCCCAACAACCAGGGGGTAGCATGGCTGGCGCCTTTTGAGGCAGTGCTAATGAGTCTTGTTTAGCATCCCATCATAGCTCTTACTGACAATTTAGCAACCTCCTCCCCCTCCTGTCTCTTCTGTGGATGATGAGATTGTGGATATTCTTAGCAAAGGTCCTCCATCAGTAAGTTCCACAGGTTGCCAAGAGTAAGTTGCTTACTTGTTTTTCCTTTAGTGATAGACTGAATTATCTCCTAATAGTAAGGAGACATTAATCATTGAACTCATCCTGGCACGGCAGCTTGCCACCCAAGAGGCATTTTTGGTGAAGGCTCAGCAGCAAGAATCGGAAAAGCAAGAGTGGAGATGCCAGGAGGAGCTTTAAGATGCAGGTTTGGCAACAAGAGTGGCAGCAACAAGGTCAGATGCACCTAGTACTGTCTGGCCTAGCAACAATGCCCTGGTAGTATCAACTTCAAGACTACTGGACTCCTCTGTTGCCATGCTCAGCTCAACTGCCAGTGACAGCATTGCTAAGATGCGCTGGGTGCTGCACTTGTTGTGAGCAGTATATTGCTGCTGGTGAGGAGAGCCCTACACCAGCGGCTCCTCGACAGGGCTCAACTGCCTAAGTGTCTCCAAGGCGCAAAGTATGTTTGCTGCCAACTGTCACTGCTGCTATCGCTAACGTGTCTTAGTCCCAAAAATTTGCCAAGGCTGTGCCAATGTATGAGGTGAGATCCTCTTGCTTCCATGTTGCTAGTGACTGATCCACCTTGCAGGCACCTACCCAAACAACTTTTGCCAATGCTGAACTTTGCAACTTGCTGGCAACTTGGAGGGTGGAGGTGGTATTGGACACCAGGATGGAGGTGGGAGTTGTGATAGAAGGTGCCAAGAGTAAGAAGACGGTAGCGCTAGAGCAACAGCAGGCATACAAGGAGGCCAAGGGCACGATAAGTGATTTCATTTTCTTAGTGACCAAGCTGACCTTGATTGAACCTAGTGTGATAAATGTTGGGCTGACAATGATTCCAAGGCGTGCTGGTTCCTAATGGGCATGTTGCTCTGCTACTGTTGCAATGCCCTCAAGCGGGTCTGTACTTACAATGACCTCAAGACCAAGGAGCACAGCAAGGAGGATTTAATTGTCAAGCATACCTTTGAACGATTGGTAAGGGTCAGGAGGGCAGGAAGTTTGTAGAGGTGCAGCAGGAGGTGGTATGGGCTGGCAGTGTCGCCAGCATCTCTGAGGAGAGTATAGTTCTGCCAACCACTCAGGGTGCTGCAATGGAGGCTGTAGACAAGAGGAGGTTGGGAAGGGTGAAGAAGAACAAAGAAAAGGGCAAGGTGGTAGTGGTGCTGACAAAGGAGGAGGAGGAAGCCAGGCCTTCCAGTTGTGGCAGGAAACGGCTCCATTTCCTCCCTGGTAACTCAGCTAAGCAACCTCACATGGACACCAAGGACCTGCAAGGCACTAATCTGGACGACTTAGCAGGGATTTTGGCTGGCATGCCCGCCCCCTTTGTACCCAGCGACCCTTAGGCAGGTCCTAGCAATACTGGTGGAGCTGGGGCAGGGCTTGGAGATGAAGATGCTGAGAGTGACAACAAGAAGGAAGGTGGGAAAGAGGCAGTTGCTGAGGGAGGAGAAAAGTTGGCAGAGGAAAGAGGAGACAAAGCAGGAGATGAGGTTGCAGAAGGAGGAGAGGAGGAAGTAAGACTCCTCTTCAGATGCTGGGTAATACTAACTGGCTGGCACTCTCAGTTGGTGACGGCCCAGGAGATGTTCTCTGGCAACAAGGACCATGAGCAGGAGAACATCCTGCCCCAGATGCTAGATGGAACACTAGGTGAACCCCCATGCCTACTTCTCATGTGACTGGAGGCAACTCAACTGGTTGAGCAAGGAGCTGGTGTACCCAGTGACTGGTATGAGGTTGCCAGAAGAGTTAGAGAGGTTCATGGGACAAGTAGCACATATGGAGGTGGTAATGGCACAGGAAATAAAGGCGGTGGACATGGAGATAGCAGATATGAGGTTGAAAAGGAGGATGCTGGAGCGTAGCATGGACATTCTAAGGTGCTACCAGCACGACTGCAAGGAGGCGCTTGTGTAGCAGCTGTGCAATAATGTCCAGACTGAGGACTTTTTTCCTTTGCCACCCTTCTCATTTCTCACTGACTCCAACCAGGCCTAGCTGCTTAGCACCTGAAATATCTTGAACTTTTATTAGTAATTTTATACATAGTGTGAGTTCAGAATGTGGACAAAATGTATCATTGCTTTCTTGGGTTTGTAACATGTGATAAGTGTCAGGAGACCGGTCTCTGGACCATGTCCAACCCTATTCCGAGCTTAGTCCAATGATATGCCTACTTCTAGCAGATCCAACCAGCCGCTCAGCCCACCCTTTCCCCTTCTGTCTTGTAGTAGTAAGCCTTGATGAGTCATATGCCTGGACCTTACTCAGCATTGATTATTGTTAGTCATACTTCTTTACATACTGGGGCCCAATTAGTAAACAGTATTAGTAATAGCACAGCCACCAATGTAGTATATATAGGCAGCCTGTAGAATAGAATATCCCTAGGCTGAACAATAGCAGTGTTCTTCTGGCCTATCCACTGTACCGACCATAAGCTTATCTAGCACCGTCCGACCCTCTGTTAGCCTTGCTTGTCTCTTGCCTGACTCTTGCCCGCCTCTGTGCTTGCTCAACTCCCGCTTGCCCCTTGCACCGCTGACTCTGTAGAGGGAGTTCCGCAGACATCAAGCGTTCTTCTTACAATAAGTAAGAAAGTCTGTTGTGTATTGTAAGGACTGGGGGCTTCAAATGTACTTCAACAAGAAAAAGACTTTGCAAATTGTGTTGATTTGGCAACTTGTAGTGTAAAGAAAATGCTCAGTAAATCATCATAGCAGAAAACCCTTGTTAGAGAGTTGCACAAGGCACAGGCACCTATAGGGTGCTAGCACTGTGTCTTGAAGTAGGTAAAAGTCTGTGTTGTAATATAAAAAATCTTAAGAAAAATAGAAAGAGAGACAATAGGTAAGGAAAGCTTAGCATGTCTGTGAGCAACTATAAGTTGTCTTCTTCTGGTAGTGGTAAGCTGTTATCATCCAATAAGTCTGTCTCTTCAAGTTCTCTGAGTTTGGTGGTATCAATATCTAGCACCTCAAGCAGCAAGGGTATGCAATCACATGCAAAGTAAGGGAGTAGGTGGAAGGTGGCAACTAGCCTATGCAATACTGACCCATCTAGTTCACAAAGGACGTAAGCGCCTCCACGGTTGTGAAGGATAACTACCAAGGGCCCTAAGTAGCATGGGTGCATTTTCTTGTTGTGAGTAGTCTCAATTTTGGAGTTCCTCATGAGCACTAGTGACTTGCAGTCAAAGTTGTAGTCTTTGATAGTGGCAGTGTGGTCAATTTCAAACCTAAGTGAAGCTTGGCGCCTAGCGCTAAAGATGGTTTTGTGTAGTTGCACTAAGTCTTCACTGTGTTGTTGGAGGTCAATTGCTCCTCTGGCAACTAAGTTGGTAGTGGACAAGATAGAGTTGGGCGCTGGCTAGAGGTAGGTTGCCTCCACAATGTTGGCAGGGAGCAAAGGGTGGGTGCCAGTGGCTGCATAGTATAGTGAGCACCCCATGCACTTGCATATAGTTACCTTTTCCAACTAAAATACTGAGTAGGTTGCCTCGCTCCATCTGGCTTTGTTGCCATCTACCGCCTTGAAGAGGGCCTGGCATACATCAAAGTGAGGGCACTCCACAAGGCCATTAGCATGTTTGTTGTAGCCTGATATGCATATGTAGTGAATGTTGTACTTTTTGGCAAGGTAAGCTAGCGCCTTGATGATGGGGGCTCCATTGTTGGTAATTCTTTCCCTTAGCATGCCCCAACAGCAGATAACATCTTCAAATAACCACTTAGCAATAGCATCAGTATTTTTCCTCTGCAGCATCCTAAACTCTGACCAGTGGACTAGTGAGCAACGACCTTGAATAATGTACTTGTAGCAACCAGACTTGGGCATGTGCATAGTGTCAATATAGATCTTGCTAAATAGAGGCACGACAGTTGGTGGGATGAGCAGTTGGCGAGTTTGCTGGATCTGACAAAGGTGACAAGTCTTTATATACCAAGCAACATCAGCTTGCATGTGAGGCCACCAAAAGCGTTCCAGTAGTATAGCACATGTAGCATAAAGTCTCCTGTGGCCTAAGTTGTTATGCATGGCATGTAAAATCCTGGGTTGGTCACTAGGCTGTACCACTAGTTTGTGTGCATCATTCTTGTTGCGCCGCTAGAGTTGATTGTTGCTAATAAAGAAGTTGGTGGCGTAATGTATGAAGGTGGCATACTCATTATTGCTAAGGTGGCTAAGGCACTTAAGAGTGTCCAACCAGTCTTTGATGGTGTCTAAGCACTTGTCGTCTGCTTGGGCTTTAGCGCTTCTGAGTACTGAATTGTAGGCAAGGTCAGTACTGTTTTTCTTGAAGGGTTTGGGTTCTTCAACTTGTCTAAGGGTTGGCAACTGATTGGTAATGTTGGCAGTAAAGAATGTGAGAGGGGCAGTAAAAGGTGTTGGTTGATAAGGAATAATGGGGTGTAGGTTAGCACAAGCAGCCTGGTTGCTACAAAATAAGCAGATAAGGAGCTGGATAAGGTGCATGAACCCATAAAATTGGTTAATCCAGTTGTCAAAGGTGTTGTTGTTGCTATAGTCTGGCATGGGGTTGGTAGGCTATAAAGGGCATTGGAAGAGTCCATTAGGTCCATGGTAAGTGCCTTTGACATGGACCAGTTCGAAGTGAAACATGAGGATAGCAACTATCCAGATTCATGCTTGCGGAGGGCTATATGTCAGGGTTCTGCAGCATACCTTTGATGTACCTAGCATCCACTTCCACAATTAGGTTGTGCATGCCAATGAAATACATCCTTAGCGCCTGGAAAGCCTTGAAGAGTCTGTAGAGTTCAAGTTTGACCTGGCTGTAGTGTGACTCCCTGTTGTTCAGCATGATAGACCCAAAGCAGTTGTAGCGCCTCTGTTTCCTATTGTCGCTAAGGCACTGGCAGAGAAAGAAACCAACTGCTATGCAAGATGTGTCAACTGCCAAGATGACAGGGTCTGGTGACTGGTAATCAATGGGGACAAGGGGCTAAGCTTCCTGTAGTGCCTTGACAAGGTCTTTCTGGACGGCAACTTGCTCCGGTCCAAATTCAAAGAGAGCACTAGCATGTGTGAGTTGGTTAAGATGGTGGGCACAGTGGGCAAAGTTCTTGATGAAAATGCACAAGACACCAATGGTCCCTAGGAAGGCACATACCTTAGACAGATTGTAGCAGATACCCCAGCGCTCAAGAAATGCTAAATGACTCATTGAGAACACAACCACTAGGTGTACAGACATGTCCAAGGATTTTGAAGCAAGGAGCACATAAGACAAGCTTGTGGCCAGAAAACATGCTCCCACAATACTTCATGCGCTGGAGAATGTGGTTAAGGAGCTGAAAGAAGTCCCATAGCACTAGGCGCATGCCAGGGTTGTCTGGGTGAGGTGCTGGGAGGCCATCAATGAGTCGCCAGTCCTTGGAACCCTTAGCGCCTACATTGTCAATGAAGCTTTGTACAAATTTGGGTATTTCTGGCTGAGGATGAAGTTGACATTGTCATGGAATATGAGGACAGAGTTAGTCCAGTCCATTGGTAAGGTTACTAAGCACAAGGCACCAAAGGGTGTTTGAAAGGTGGTAAGGTCACAAGAGGAAGGGTGGATAAGGTGCTTGTTGTAGCTGACATAGAGATCAAGGGTGGCACCATAGATCCTACCAGCAAAAGAAGCCTCTGTGCCAGGATAACACCTAATAACTGCTGCCTTCCATTCCTCATAAGTTGCTGCCAGTGCAGGGTTGTCACCAAGAGCAGTACCAGGAGCACTAAATTCCCTAAGGCCAGTCCAAGTTTCCACCGTGTTGTATGATACTTAGCGTGCCACGTACTCCTTCATTTGGGTGTGGTCGGTAATGGTGCAGTCGCAAAAGAGGTATTCTAGTTTCTTGAAGTATTGAGTGAGTTCCCTGGGTTTAGTCTTGTCCCATTTGGGGGCTGAGAAGTGGTTGCAAGGTGGCATGCACTGTGTCCATGGTAGGTAGTAACAATGGGGTTGGTAACAGAGTAGTCAGTAAGTAAAGAAATGAAGCTGGAGGTGAGGGAGTGGGAGTTCTGGATAGCTATGACAGTGGTGTAAGAGGTGTAGGCAGTTACCCTTGAGCTAAGTTGGCAAGAAGAGTCTGACGCTAACATCAAAGTCAAATTGGTGGAGGAAGAAGTCTGGGATGTCATCGACGGTAAGCTCTGTAAAGTAGTCAGCAAGCTCTTGCGCTAAGGTGCAATGTGGTAAAGCTCCAGGTAACTGAGGAGTAGATGGCAAAATGTGGAAAGGGATAGTGGTGCCTGCCAACTGGACAAGTAGGTGGCACTGGTGTTGCAAATGGGTTTCTGGCAGAATTCTGCCCTACAGTCCCTTGCAGTGGGCTCCAATTTGATGATGCCCAAAAGTTGCTAAGTGCTGTTGAGGGTAAACTGCACCTAGCTACTGAGAAGGAAAAACATTTGGCAGTTGCTAGTTGTTGAAAGAGTCTTGAGTAGGGTCCCAAAAGCCTAGTTTGTTAAAGATATTTGGAGAATGAAATGAAAGGTGCTTAGCAGTCTAAGCCATACTGCCTGCTGTAAGTGCAAGGTGCTAGAGTACCAAAGTCAATAAGGGACTTGGCGACATAAATGTAGTTGAAGTGTGCCTGTATAGCACCATACAGTGGGCAAGACTGGCATAGAGGCAGCAAGCATAGTGAAGTCAGTAAAGTGTATAATCACTTAGCAACTCTGAGGAACTTAGAGCACACAAGTTGTGATCTGAACTGTGGAGTGTAATTCAATGCTGGCTAAGACAAAATATGTACATATTTATAAGTGTTAAGTTGCTATGTTAATTAAACTATAAGTTGCTAGGTAACAAAATGGAGAAGAGGGTATGACAAGTAGAATAGTCTGTGAAAGTGCTAATCCACAGTGTCTATCAGTTGGCAAGTGCTAATTCAGCAGCCTTGCTGTAAGGGCAATCTCTGGAGGTTGCAGCTAAATCACACAACTGGCAGAGAGAAATCCAAGTTTATTAGAGACAGTAAATATGACAGAGAAATAACTAATCACCTGGCAGAGGGAAATCCAAAGAGAACAAGCCTAAGGATTCCTCTACTGCAGCGCTGCGCATCAGTGCAGGAGGCAGAGGCATGAGAACAACTGTAAAGTACTTTTATAATGGCACGGGAGCGTCTCAGAGAAGTCCAACAAAGGGCAGGCCATCCCAGAGATCTCCGAGGACTGCCAGAAAACTCCAGGGTGGCTAAAAAAGGAAGTCCCCTGACATCACCTCCCCTCTAGAGTGTGGTATCTTGACACACTAGGTAGAACAAGTTGCAGACCGCATGGTCGGCCAAGGAGACCAGGTAAATGCCTTGAATGGTGCAGGGAGCTTTGGGGTGACTGCAGTGGAAGTCCTTCACAAGGGCAGGCACATGGACATTTTCAGCGGGTTCCCAGGAGTTGTTTTCAATACTATAGCCCTTCTACTTGATCTTGTACTGTAGTTTGCACTGGAATAGACGACTATTGAGGATCTTCTCTACTTTGTACTCCAGGCTGTTGTTGACAATGACAGGAGGTGGCAGAGGCGGAGCGCATTGACTAGGGATAGGATTGTCCAGGGTGAGTGAGAGCTTGACCACATTGAAGACTGGGTGTAGGCAGCGCATGCTGGTGGGCAACTGGAGCTTGTAGGCCAGCAGTCCTACCTGACGCTCAACCATGTATAGCCCCAGTTGCCGGTGCAATAGCTTCTGGGAAGGTCAAGTGGTCATGATGTTGGAGGGGTTCAAGTAGACATGGTCTCCGGGCTTGTACTGGGGGGCCAGTGTATGCCCTTGGTCATAGTAGCGGGACATGTTGTCCTTTGCCTTGGTCAAAGCAGCTTCCACCTTCTCTTGTGCCTTCTGCACACAATCAACAAACTCGTTGACAGACTTTCTCCACTTGTTGTACATGTGGTTTGAAGCCCATCTGGGAGTGCCTGCCAGTGTCCAGGAAGAACAGGGAGTGCTGCATAGAAGCGTGGACACAGTTGTTGTACTGGAACTCGGCCTTCAGAAGGAGCTTGTCCCAATTGTCCTGTTGCTCATTGCAGAACAGCCAGAGGTACTGCTCTAGTTCTTAGTTGACACACTCAGTCTAATTGTTGGACTGTGGGTAATAGGCGGTGGACATGTAGAGTTTGACATGCAGGAGGCGGTAGAGCTCCTGGGTGAAGTCTGCCACAAACTGGAGGCCCTGGTCAGAGACATAAGCATTGGAGAGACTGTGGAGCTTCCAGACGTTCTTCTAGTACAGGTTGACCATGCCCATTGTGGAGCAAGTCGTGTGTGTTGGGATGAATTGCGCCCACTTGCTGTACAAGTCAACCATGACCATGACTGTGTTGTATCCATGCACATCCAGAAGCTCCACAATGAAGTCAATGGAGGCTATGCTCTAGCATGCTGCAAATGTGGAAAGGGACTGCAATTGACCTATCAACTGCAGTTGACCTGTCAGAAGGCATTGGTGGGGTTTTGTTCAGAGGCAGAAGTCACAAGTACTGGTGTAGGAGCCTATGTAGCAGGACATCTATGGCCACCAGTAGTTCTAGGAGATGAGTTCCAATGTTTTCCACCTACCAGGGTACCCTGCAACACAGGAGTTGTGGTGCTGCTTGACAATGCATCTACAGAGGTCCAAGTCATTGAACACATATATCCGCCCTCAAAAAGTGAGAAGACCATCCTGCAACCCCCACTTGTCAGTACATATGGACTCTGTGCTGGAGGAGCATCCCAAGTGTAGCGCTAACATGGCTCTGGCAACCAAATCTTCTTGTAGGCCTTCCTGATTACCCCAGCATATGTTCTGGAGTATATTGACCTTGTCTCCTTGCATAGCCACCTCTTCCAGCATGCAAATGGCAAACAACTTCGGGCACAGGAGGGTGATATTGTCATTGTTTCCCATGCCAGAGCCGTGGTTAGCGTGCTAGGAGAGAGCATTGGGCTTCCCCATGCTTCAGCCTGGCTTGTGGTGCAGTGTGAAGTCAAAGTTAGCAAGGTACAAGGACCACTGGGCCTGGCAACAGTTTAGTTTCTTGGCCATTCAGAAGTACTCCAGGTTCTTGTGGTCTGTCCAGACTTTGAACTTGTGGCAGGCCCCTTTGAGGAAGTGGCACCACTCCTCCAGCAACCGGATGATTGTGAGCATCTCCTTGTCATGGATCTTGTAATTTCATTCCACAGTATTGAGGCTCTTGGAGTAGAAGGCAACAGGAAGCCACTTACCATCCTCCAGAGACTGCTGAGAAAGAACTGCATTGGTTGTGAAGTCAGAACTGTCAGCCTCAATGTGGAGGAGTCAGTTGTCATCTAGAAAGAGCAGGATAGGCTTTGACGTGATGGCAGACTTGAGGGCATCAAAGGCCTGTTGCTCCATGTTACCCCAAGTTTAGGCAACGTCCTTCCCAGTGAGGTCAAAGAGGGGACAAGAAGTCCTGGATGAAACATTGGTAGAAGTCGGTGAACCCCAGGAAGGCTTGCACTTCCTTCTTGCTCTGGGGCTCTGGCCACTGTATGACACCGGCCACTTTCACCGAATCCATCTTTGCTATGCTGTGGAAGATGATGAGTCTGAAATATTCAATACAAGTCTGCTTCAACTCACACTTCTCTGGCTTGAGGTAAAGCTGGTGCTAGCGGAGATGGTCTAGGACAACCTGTGTGATCTGCCAATGCTTCTCCAGCGTCTTGGTGTAGATGAAGATATTGTCAAGATACACACAGACCACTTCGTCCACAATCAGGTCTCAGAAGATGTTGTTCATCATGGTCTGAAAGGTGGTGAGGCTGTTAGTGAGTCCAAAAAACATCACCAGAGGTCCAAACAGCCTGCGGTTGGTCTAGAACATGGCCTTCTACTCATCTCCCTCCTAGATGTGCACGTTGCTGTAGCCACATTGGACATCCAACTTTATGAAGTTGTCAGAGGACTCCTCATTTCTCCCTTCTTCCA
>QLOM01007050.1:0-23539 GCA_003313785.1 Termitomyces sp. MG148
TACACTTCGGATTTCCCTCTGCCAGTTGTGTGACTTAGCCGCAACCTCCGGAGGTCGCCCTTACAATGTCCGTGAAGTCAGTGTCTGCATTATTGTTGTCTGGCAGAGAGTTGTTTTTGAGTAGGAGAGATGGAGTGTTGTTATGACTTTTGATGAACCGGACATGGTACGTACTGTAGACCCTCTTTGTTGTGCGGTCATAGCATCTGTAAGCTTTTGAGTTTGCATTGTAGTCAATTAGCACACATTCAATTGAACATTCAAATATTTTGGGATTGTGTCAATTCAAGATAAGGACAAACACTCTACAGCCAATCTCCCAAATATACAAATATGATGGTTTCTTCCCATACCATAATTTGTCAGGCATTACATCACAAATGGTTGAGGTCTTTGTTTTGCCATGAGGGTGAGCAGCTGTTAAGTAGAATTTGTCCCACAAGAAAGGTGGGCACCTTGCAGTAATTCTCATTGCATGTGCCTTTCCCCCTAACATATGGTGCATTCTCTCCACCCTCCCCATATGCGCTGAGGTGTAGTATGCTCTGACCTCTAAGAGAATCCTTCTCTGACAATACCATTCTTTGTGTTGTTCTCCATTGAGTTCACTGTCATGACCCATTCTCAATATTTTCAAACATAAGCCTGTCTCATTTTTGCATGTGAGAATCCATGCCTTGAGTTTGCCAAAGCTGTTGTCCTTTGATTTTAATAGGATTGACCACGGTTTATTTGTATAATCATTGACAATATTCATGATATAATTATTACCCATGCAAGATGTTACTGCCACTGGTTCCGTCAAATCCACCCAGACTTTCTCAAGTTTTGACGTTGCTCTATGCCCTTCCCCTTCCTCATGCTCCTTTGGTACCAGTGTCCTGGTCTGTTTTCCAAGGATACATTGCTCACACTTGGGAGGTTTGGAAGGGAATGTGGAGGGCATACCTTTGATCATGCCTGCACCTGCCATCTGGAGGATGAGTTGGTAATTTGCATGTCCCAGGCAAAGGTGCCAGGATAATAAGTTGGGCAAGTTGTGGATAGCAAACACATGATTGGTCAGGGTGTTGAGTATATAAAGACCACTATTGGGGATGAGAGTTCCAGTGGTCATTGGACTTCTGCTGAGTTTCTTTGTTAAAGAGACTCTGGTATTGTCAAACATTGCAGACATTCCGTGATTGCAAGTTATTTGGCTGATTGATAGAAGGCAAACAGTGGACTTTGGTATGTATAGCGCATTCTCTAGGTCAATATATGTTCCTTTGGCAATGTATATGCATATCATTCCTATGCCAATTGCTGCAGTGGAAGCACCTCCCACTCCTTGTATCTGTCTCACAGGGATTGGGTCTATCCTGATAAAGTCACTTTGATTTGGGGAAATATGAGCTGTAGTGCCTGAGTTGAGGTAGAATGGTTCTGATGTTTGGTCTTGGCATGATAAGACTGATTTGTGGTTTTTGGTGAGCGTGGTAGTGGCCTTGTGTTCTTCTGTGTGCATTTTGGGTCTTACTTTGGGGTCATAGGTATGCTCCTCCTCAAGGACAATCCCCATGCGTCAAATTCCAGATCTTCAGCCTTGGCAAGGAATCCTGCAGTAGATAGCGTGTTGAAACGCATGGCAAGGTATGCTGCTATGGTCACTGGGTCACCCTCCAGAGTGAATGCGCTACCCCCTGCCAGGATGAAGATGATCTTCAATACTGTCTTGTCCTTCTTCTTCCTTTCTTTACGCTTGTTCTTGTAGAACGCCAGGCATGCTTTCTTTGACTCCTCAACCAACTTTCCTGCCATTCTGCTGCCTTCCAAAATGCACCATGGCGCAGTATGACCAGTGTAGACCTGGGCAAGGTGCTGGTGGGCCTTACAGGCCATGCAGGTGATGTCTTTTGATTGAGAGGTCTTGATAGGAACGGCAGCAAGCGCCGAATCCACAATTACAGGAGATGGTCTGTCTGCCTTGAGAAGTGTTTGCTCTTCTTCTAAGAAGAGCCTGATTTCAGTTGGACCATACTTTGAGATGTCGCTGGCTTGCCCTAGGTCACGAGAAATGATGGATTGTATGTGTGCAAAAGACTTGTCGGATGGTGCAGATAACACTGCTATAGACTTCAGCAGGTCTTTTGTCACCTCCCCTGCATTGAATGCATGGTCAATCTTCTCGAAGATCATATCAACTGTCTTAGTAAGCAGTTTGGACAAGGCACTTTGTGGTAAGAGCTTTCTGCAGCAACCAAACCTGCTTGACAGGGACTGCTCCACCATGACAGTCCTTCAAGTAAGCCCACAGAGCCTTGGGATCCTCCTCCTCAGCACACAATTTCTGTTCCGACGAGGATAATGCACATTTCAGGAACAAGCACGCAAGATGGCAATTTGACATCCAAGAGTGGTAGGCTTGTAGTTTGTATGTGGCATGCAGCAACGGTAAGAGATCAAAGATGTAATCCCACAGCTGTACCATTGACCGCTCAAGTTTCATTGTATAGGCCCACTCTGCATACTTGCCATTGTCCTTGTCAAGTACGTGGCTAGTCCATGCAAACATAACCTTGCCAACAGGGAGGATTGTTGGATTAGCAGAGTTGTTGATGGCCTGCATCTTAGCAATTCATGCAGCAGAGGGGGTTTTGGGTGAATTTGAAGCATCTTTGTTTGTTGACGCCATAGCAAACAGGAACTTGGTAGTTTAACACAGTGGATAATTGGTCCAGTAGGCAATGAGCATGGCAGTGGCTTGCAAGGTAGGCAAAATCAAAATGTCACTTCTAAAGGGCAGTGCAGCACAAGCCCATAACCTGTTAGAAGTGAACACCTAAGAAACACAGAGGTTATTCCTCAGTCTCCGTACACAGTGACTCTTGTATTTGCATACCTAAGAAACATGGAGGTTATTCTATGGTATGCATAAGTATATTTGTCCATAGCTTTGTAGGTAAATTTGTACATTCACCCTCAGTCTCCTTACACAGTGACTGAGGGTGATGTTGCTCCCGTATGCATAATATACTCTCATATTTCTCCATATGACCCTGACTGTGACCCTGACTACCTCAGTGCGCATGGTGTTTATAACACGAGATCTCAACAGCCTTCTGATCTCTTGGATGATGGTCTGCCTTTGCTGAAAGTAAGTAGTATGGAAATACTTGATCTAATATTGAGGTCCCAGTGATTGACTGGAAAGCCCTTCCTTGAGGATCAATTGTTGTCAATGTCAGGGGAGGAATTGGGACATCTTCAGTTGCAGTTGCAGAGAAGAACAATCATCTCAGACTTGTACAGGATCTTTCAATGGTGTGTGTGGAAGCAACAGCCATGTCTCATGATTTGTTTCTTTGTTGACAGAGTATCAATCTTGGCTACTCCAGTATTGGAAAAAGAAACATTTGCAGTTGATTGACAAATGCAAGCTGTATCTTGTATGAAGTTTCTGTTGAGATCCATGTATGCTATAGCACCATGCACACTGATTGTTAGTTGTCAGGGTCACACTCAGGGCCATGTGGAAAATATATGGACAAGAGCAACAATCACCCTCAGTCATTATATGGAGACTAAGGGTGAGTACGCAGTTTACTTATGAGAATTATGGACAAGCAAACTGATGTGTACCATAGAGTAACCTCTGTGTTTCTTACTTGTAGACTTCTAACAGTTTCTAAATTGAATCCTGATGGAATATGCATATGCAACCCATGACTTTTTCATCCCACAGCCCATGACCTCAAGCAAATTTTACATGACTGGTTGGACTCATACTTGTCAAAGGATACAACGTATAGATCTTACATCTTCATCATTGGTATGCCACTAGTACGTATGCTCTAGTCATTCCAAGTCATGGTAAAACACATATTATTAACATATGTTTCACATTACTAAAATAGGGGTATATAGTCTTAGCCATGCACTGGAGTTTTGGTCATCTTTGACTTGTGAACTCCAGGTGCATTTACTCATCCAATGTTGTACTAATTATACATCTTTGACTTGTGAACTCCAGACCATGATAATATTTATATTGATTCCAATATAATCTACTGCTACTATGCCTATGCTGCATCAGATTATGGGCTCCAATGCCATCAAAACTTTGGAAACATTACAATTTGCAAAGTTCAACAGAACCAATCATCATATATGGTCTGATAACATGAAGGCTGCCTTACAGATTAAATCTTGTGGGGAGTTGTGTTTAGTCATGAATGTTGTCCTCCTGCTCCACCTGTCAATTTTCCCAATCTAATGACCACTACTTGTCCTTCTGGTGACACTCCTGCTATGACTGTCAGAAAAGAAGGTCAGGAACTTATGAATGTACTTCAATCTGATGAGTACAAAACCTGGGAGCAGGCTCATGACAAATTTGAGCATTGGTTAAATAAAGACAATGCCGCCATGGGAATCATCCACAATGCCATTGAGTATACCCAGCATGAAACCATTGTTTTGGCCAAAACATCTATGTTGATGTGGGATCAATTGAAAAAGGATTATGTCAAACAACAAAGTGGCACCAATATCCATTATTATTACTAGCAGCTCTACACTAAAAAGTGGGATGGAAATTTGTCCATGTCTGACCACATTGGATTCTATTTAAACATACAACGCTGGTTTATTGAAGCAAATCATAAAGTTGATGATTTCACCATAATCAATGCCATTCTTCTCTCACTACCACACTCTCCTACATGGGAGGTAGTTAAGCAGGATTGGTTATATTGTGGTAGTGGACTCACGCTCAACAATGTTTCCAGTGGAACTAATGACAGTCTATGAACGTATCATTCATGAAAATAATACAACTGTGAAACAACTCACCTTTGTCTCCAAAAGTGACACTAGTTCTAGTGGAAGTAAATTGGATAATAAAACATCCAAGAAAAAACCTAGGTGCAAACCAAAACCAGATGACACTTGTCATAACTGTGGAGAAAAGGGACATTGGAGTCCCAAATGCCCCAAACCAAAGATATCTAAACCTACCAGCAGTGCAAATATTGCAGTTACAGACTCAAAGAACCTGACTTGCAAAGTTGGAAAAGTGCTCACAGCAACAAATGAAGAAATGCCCTCAGGTTTACTTCTTGATAGTGCTGCTTTGTGTCACATGATTGCCAAGCAATTCTATTTTGTCCAGTATTGGGAGGTAAATGACCAACACATTTCTGTTGGTGGCCTTAACAAACTGTCTGTTGCTGGTATTGGTTCTATTTCATTTTGAACCAATGTTTTCAATGGTGTTAATGATGTTGTTCTTCACAATGTTTTGCACATTCCAAATCTGGGTGCAAATTTGATTAGTCTTGGACTGTTACAGGAAGCTGGGGCAACTATACAAGGACTTGCTTTTGGAATTAAGCTGGCTTGGGAAGGAAGAGATTTCCTGCAAGCCAACCTTATCAGAACCACTGGCACACTCTATCAGATTGAGTGCATGTTGACTGGATACATTGATGAACAAGTTGCTTATTGTAAGGGTAACCTCTGGAGGTTGCAGCTAAGTTACACAACTGGCAGAGGAAAATCCAAAGAGAACAAGTCTAAGAATCCCTCTGCCACGGCATGGCGCATCAGTGCAGGTGGCAGAGGCATGGGAATGACTGTACAGTACTTCCCAGAAGGCATGGGAGCATCCTGGAGATCTCTGGAAATCCCTGGAGAACTCCAGAGTTACAAAAAAGGAAGTTCTGGAAATGGAAGTCCCCTGACATCACCCCTCTTCTAGGGTGCGGCGTCTTGACATACCAGGTAGAACAGCTGGCAAATAGCACGGTTGGTTGAGGAAATGGAGTAGAGGCCATGGATAACTCGGGGTGCTGTGGGGTGGTCACAGTGGAAGTCCCAGACAAGAGTGGGCACTGTTGGCCAGGAATGGGATTGTCTAGGGTGGGCAAGAGCTTGACCATGTTGAAGACCAGGTGCAGTTGACGCATCCCAATGGGCAGTTGGAGTCGGTATGCAAGGGGTCTGACCTGCCACTCAATCATGTATGGTCCTAGTTGCCAGTGCGAGAGCTTCTGCAATGGTTGAGTGGCTGCAATGTCGGAGGCATCTAGGTAGACGTGGTCTCTGGGCTTGTACTGGGGAGCTGGAATCCATCCTTGATTGTAGTACCAGGCCATGTTGTCCTTTGCCTTGGTCAGTGCGGCCTTCGCTTCTTTCTGTGCCTTCTGCATGCAGTCGACAAAGTTGTTGACTGACTTGTTCTCCAATTAGCATGCTCATGGTTTGAAGCCCATCCAGGGGTGTCGGCCAGTGTTGAGGAAGAACGGGGAGACCTGGGTAGACATGTGGATGTGGTTGTTGTACTGGAATTCTGCTTCAGGAAGGAGCTCATCCCAGTTGTCCTGGTGTTTGTTGTAAAACAGCTGGAGATACTGCTCTAGCTCCTGGTTGATGTGCTTGGTCTGCCTGTTGGACTGCAGATGGTAAGCGGTGGACATGTGAAGTTTAACGTGTAGGAGATGGTAGAGCTCCCGGGTGAAGTCTACTACAAATTGTGGGCCCCAATCAGAGACATAGGCGTTGGAGAGGCCGTGGAGTTTCCAGATGTTCTTCCAGTACAGGTAGGTGGCACCCATTGCAGAACAGGTTGTGTGTGTTGGAATGAAGTGTGCCTGCTTACCATAGGGATCCACAACAACCATGATAGCATTGTATCCATGTGCATTTGGGAGTTCCACAATGAAGTCAACAGAGGCCATGCTCCAGCATGCGGCAGGTGTGGGAAGGGAGTGCAGTTGACCGGTTGAGGAGTGTTGATGGGACTTTGTCTGGAGACAGAGGTTGCAGATACTAGTGTATGTACCAATGTAGCGCAACATCTGCGGCCACCAATAGTGCTTGGAGACCAGCTCCAATGTTTTCCAGTGGCCAGGGTGTCTGGCAACATGAGAGTTGTGGTGCTATTTGACAATGTGCCTCCAGAGCTCTGGGTCGTTTGGCATGTAGATGTGTCCCTGGAAGGTGAGGAGTCCGTTCTGCAGCCCCCACTTGTTGGTGCATATGGATTTCACACCAGAGGGGCATCCTGAGTGTAGCACCAGTGTGACCTTCATGACCGAGTCCTCTTGTATTCCCTCCCAGTTACCTTGGTAGATGTCCTGGAAGATGTTGACCTTGTTTCCCTGGACCGCCACCCCTTCAAGCGTGCAAATGGCAAACAGCTCCGGGCACAGAAGGGTGATGTTGTCATTATTTCCTGTGCCAGAACCATGGTTAGCACGCCGGGAGAGGGTGTCGGGCTTTCCCATGCTTTGACCAGGCTTGTGGTGCAACATAAAGTCAAAATTGGCAAGGTACAGGGACCACCAGGCCTGTTGACGGTTGAGCTTTTTTGCTGTCCGGAAGTACTCCAGGTTTTTGTGGTTTGTCCAGACTTTGAATTTGTGCTGGGCCCCCTCCAGGAAGTAGCACTACTCCTCCAGCAACCGGATGATTGTGAGCATCTCCTTGTCATGGATCTCATAGTTTTGTTCCATGGTGTTGAGGCTTTTGGAGTAGAAGGCAATGGGGTGCCACTTACCATCCTCGGGGGACTCCTAGAAGAGGACTGCTGAAACATTGTCAAGAATAATTGCAAAGCCTTATGGTCACACAGCAGAACCAGATCGGTGTGTGATTCTAGTACTATGTATGACAGTAAAATTGGCTGCCTTAGATAAGCCATACAGAATTATACGTATGTTTAATTAATTAATTAATATATTTAATGAATAATAATAATTATTTAATATAATAATTATTACTACTTTTGAGGAGGCTGTAGAGCAAGGCTCTATGGCTATAAGTCCATTACATGCCCCCCTTTTAGACTGCTATGCAGTCTACACATGGGGTCCAGTGTAGAAAAAATAGTATGAGTATAGTAAAATAAGATAAAAAATGTGTGGTCTGCGAATGTTGAGGCAAATGGGTCCTCCATGGCTTGAGATCCCTACTCATTTGTCAAAAAATACAAAAGCCAACATTAACAAACAGTATCAGTTGAAAACAATGAGCTGCCTAGAAAATTCACACAGACGGTGGGTGCGCCAACTTGCTGTCTAGATCGATCCTCATCTCAGTGTCAACGTTGGCTGACAATGATGAGGCAATAGGAGCAGACAGCATCAATGCAACAGGAGCCTGTTCTGTGGTTGATGGAACCACAGGCGACAGTGAATAGGGGCCATGTCACAATTGTCAGTGCCACAAGTCTCATTGGTTGGGATTCATTCCAACTGGGTAATAAAGTCCGTGTTTGACATAATTGTTGCCCTGGGTAGTTTCACATGCAAGTAGTGTGTGAAGATGAATCATGTTGTCCACGGTGGAGTTACGCCAGCCATTCCACTGGGGAATAGTGGGGAGCTCGCCATACTGATTGAGTCATTGATTGTGTTCATCGTCAACATTGTGGTGATGACGCCTGAATGTTGCTAAGCACTGTCCTGGTAGATGGTAAACTTAGCGCCTCACAAATGAGTAGCGTTGGAGAGGTTGCTTAGCGATCTAAGCCAAAAGCCTGCAAGGTGCTAGAGTGCTAGAAGTCGGCAAGAACTCTAGCAACATAAACATTGGCAATGATGTGCCTGTATGGCACCATAAGAGTGAAAGTTGGCAAGTGAAGTTGGCAAAGTGAAGTTGGCAAAACGGTATCACTTAGTGACTCTGAGGACTTAGAATATGCCAAAATGTGATCTGAACTGTGAGGTGTACGATTTGATGGTGGCTAGGACAAAATATGTACAGTATTTATAGGCGCTAAGTTGCTGTGTTAATTAAACTAAATAGTTGCTAATTAATCAATCAAGAAAAATGGTGACAAGTATGATGGAATGTGAAAGTCACTAAGCGACGGCGTCTGTCAAGTTGGCAAGCGTTAACTCAACATCCTAGCAGTGAAAGAGGCAAAATGCGTGGGGACTGTTGCTAAGGCTTGAAACCATCAAGGGGCCTGTCTTGAGTAAGTCGCTAAGCGTTGCTAAAGTGATCTGACATCGGATCTTTGGGAAGCACCGGGTTTTGATAGGCATTGCTAAAGGCCCTGGCGTCAGTTATCACTGATCGGGGACCTGAAAGGGGGCTGGGCCAAAGTCAGGTGAGTGGCAGGTGATTGCCAAGTCAGGTGGTCACTAAGGTCCCATGGTTGCCAAGTCTCATGATTGCTATGTGACTAGTAGAGCATCATATGACCGCCAAGTCAGGTGGTCACTAAGTCTTGTGATCCCGTGCGTCGCGTCCTGTAGCCTGAGTTTGATCCCTGCTAGCTGCAATATATAAGTTGCTAAAAATAGCACTGGTGCACTGAGCTCAGCCAGAGGCTTATTATCTCCCCCACCTGAAAAATTGACTGTCCTCAGTCAACCCTCGATATCACATGTTGTTACAAGGTCCGTGCACATAACCACCTACTCAAAAGGTCTGGCGACCATGACTGAAACTCCATCAAAATCCCCTGTGAGCAGTCAATTTTGATTCCCACCCCCTCCAACTCTAAATCTTCCAACATGTCTTCTGTGATTGCTGCTGCTGATGCTAGCACCTGTGCGCTAACATTTATCATCAAGGCTTCTGCTTTCTTGGCATGCCACCTTGGCGAGGGAGCTGGCGCCTCCCAGGACCTGGTGGTAGGGATGTTGAGGTTGCTGGAGAGGACAGGTCAGCTGGCGTGATGTGCGACGACAAGGCAATGTTGTGGGCCTGGTGAGTTGCTTGGGCAGCCGAGCACGAGGGCACTGAGTGGCTGGCGCCTTACAAGGTTCTCCTGGTACGTGTCATTAGCGACTGTACCTTGTCTTTTTACTGACCATTTAGTGACCTCAACCTCCTCCTGCTCCCTCTGAGTTGGTGGAGATTTTGGGTGGAGGTCCTTCTCAACTAGTAAGTCCTCAAGGTTGCCAAGAGTAAGTCACTTATTTCCTATTTGTTAGTGCTGGCATGAACTTTCTTCTGACAGTAAGGAGACACTAATTGTGGAGCCGATCTTGGTGTGACAGTGTGCTGCCCAAGAAGCATTGTTGGTGGAGGCTCAGCAGCAGGCTGAGGAGGAGAGGGAGTGGAGGAGACTCAGGAGGCTGGCTTGGCGACAAGGTCAGCAGCAGGTCGGATGGGTGGTTTGTTGCATGGTCCTGTCAGTAGTGCCCTGGTGGCATCTACTTTGTCTTTGTTGGCGCCCCTTCCTACTGGTCCCAGCCAGTTGGCTGAGGACAACTTTGCTAGGATGCATTGGAAGCAGCGCCGTGCTTGCCATGCACAACAAGTGGCTGCTGGCAATGAGAGCCCTGTGCCAGCCAGGGCTCAATGGCACAAGTGTCCTCCCTTTGCAAGGTATGTGTTTTTCTAACTTGTGGCTTTGTCATAGTCACTAACTGTTATTTTTCTAGTCTTGCAAGTCGGCTAGGGTGGCGCCAATGTACGAAGTAAGGTTTGCTCATGTTCCTGCTCATTAGCGACTGATTGATTTTATAGGCATCTACCCAAACCATTTTCTCCGACGCGGAGCTTTGCGACCTGCTGGCAACTTGGAGGACCAAAGTTGTGTTGGACACTGGAATGGAGGCTGGCATGGTGATGGAGGGCACCAAAGGTAAGAAGACAGTGGTGCCTGACCAGCACCAAGCATACAAAGAGTCCAAAGGCGTGGTGAGTATATCTTCATTCTTTAGCGACTTATCTGACCACTTGTTGGACTTAGGGCGACAAATGCTGGGCTAACAATGACCCAGAGGCCTGCTGGTTCCTGACCAGGGTCTTACCGTGTTACTGTTGTGACACCCTCAAATGGGCCTGTACCTACAATGGCTTCAAGTCCTGGGAGCACGGTAAAGAGGATTCTATTGTCAAAAGGACTTTTGAGCAGTTGGTATGGGTTAGGAGGGCTAGGGAGTTTGTGCTGGGCGAGCGGGCGTTGGTGGAGTCTGGCAGGGTTGCCAACCAGTCAAGGCAATGCGTCCTTGCCGCCTCCTTGCCGCAAGGCTACCAAGCCAACTGGTAGCTGGCTGCCAAAGAAGGGGAGGCAAGACAAGAGCAAGAGGAAGGCGGTGGAGCAAGAGGAGTTGGTAGAGGAGGGTAGAGAGTTGGTTGAGGGGTGTAGAGTTGGCAAGAGGGCTGGCTCTCCTCTGGGATCTTCCAGGGAGGCTAAGCACCTCTATGTTTGGTTCACCTCAGCGGAACGTGAGCTATCTGGTCCCTCCTTTGATTGTTTAGCGGCTACATGTTTAGCAGAGTTGGACCCTGAATTCTTCTGCTGGCAGAGGCTGTCCACTGTTGCTGGGCCTAGCGGGACATGGTAAGTATCACTTGGTTGCTTATGTAATCAGTAACTGATCTTGCTTTGTTAGGCATACCCCTTCTCCTCTAGTCACTAGTGACTTGGCAGAAATTGCTTCTGTCAGGGGACAGGTCCTCGAACCATCCACTCTAGCCTTGCTTAGTCTGTGTTGACATTGGCACCCACATCTAGCCACCATCCAGACCGCTCCAGCCCTATCCTGCTCCATCCCTATCCTGCTCCATCCCTGTCTTGGCATTGACACCTGGCAGGTCAGCTGGTCTTCGGACCCACTCTACTTGCCGGCAGGCTTTTATGCCATTGACTGGCTTACTCATGCTGACTGTTGCTTACTCATTAGTGCTTAGTACATACTGGCCCTATTAGTCAATACACTGTAGTCATAGCGTATCCGATGTAGTATATAAGTAGGACTGATGGATAGAATATTCTCAGTCCTAGCAATAGCATTGCTTCTGGGTCTACACATTAGCATTACTGTGAGCTCCTCAGTGATAACCTTGCCTTCTGCTCTTGCCCTCCTGCTCCACCCCTTGTCAGTGGCCGGCCTTCTTGCCTGCTAGTTGCTTGTCACTGTGCTCGCTTGACACTCGCCCCACTTGGTGGTTGGCTTGAGTGGTTGATGTATCTGCCTGGCTTTCCATGATAGAGCATCCCCTTACAGCTTCCTGACTTGCCAAGACCCAGCCTCCCAGTGCTGGAGACCTGGGAAAAGAGGTCAAGGAAGGAGAGGAGGAGGTGGAGGAAGAGAAAAGAGAGGAGGAGGTAAGACTCCTCTCCAAGCATTGGGTGTTGCTAACCAACCATTGTGCTCAGCTGGCAACCACTCAGGAAATGTCCTCCGGCAATGAGGACTATGAACAAATTGCACGCCCTGCATCAGTTGCTAGGATGGATTTGCGCTGGACTCCACTTCCTGCCTTGAGAGTGACTGGAGGCAATTTTGATTGGTTGGATGAAGAACTTCTTTACCCAATTACCAGTCTGAGGTCACTAGAGGAGTTGGCGAAGTTCAGCGGGTATGGAGTCAGTAATGGCATGGAAGAGGAGGGCAGTGGATAACAAAATGGCAGGGATGAGGATTAGGCAGAGGACAATGGGACGCAGCGTTGCTATCTTGAGGCGGTACCAGTAGGATTGCAAGGAGGTGCTAGCCATGTATAGTTACCCTTTCTGACCAGAAGACAGAGTAGGTTGCTTTGCTTCATCTAGACTAATTGCTGTCTACTGCCTTGAAGAGAGCTTGGCACATGTCAAAGTGAGGGCGCTCCACAAGACCATTAGCGTGCTTGTTGTAACCAGAGATGCATATATGTGGTGGATGTTGTACTTCTTGGCAAGGTAGGTCAGCACTTTGATGATGGGGACACCATTGTTGGTAACTATTTCTCTTAGTGCACTCCAGCAGCAGATGACGTCTTCAAACAACCACTTAGCTATAGCATCTGTGTTTTCCCGTTGGAGCATTCTAAGTTCAGGCCAGTGTACTAGCAAGCAGTGTTCTTGGATGATGTACTTGTAGCGACCTGACTTGGGCATGTGCATTGTGTTGATATAGATCTTACTGAAGAGAGGCGCTGGCATAGCAACCGTCGGCGGGATGAGCAATTGGCGAGTTTGCTGAATCTGGCATAGGTGGCAAGTCTTTACATACCAAGCAATGTCAGCTCACACGTGAGGCCACCAGAAACGTTCCAGTAGTATAGCACGTGTAGCATATAGTCCCCTGTGGCCTAAGTTGTCATGCATGGCACGTAAGATCCTAAGTTGGCTGCTAGGCTGCACCACAAGTTTGTGTGCACCATCTTTGTTGCATTGCCAGAGTCAATTGTTGCTAATGAAGAAGCTGGTGGCATATCGGATGAAAGTGGCATACTTGTTGTCACTAAGGTGATCAGGTCACTTAAGCAAGTTGAACCAGTCTTTTATAGTGTCTAGGCGTGCATCATCTGCTTGAGCCTTAGCGCTCCTGGGTACTGAGTCATAAATGAGGTCGGTGCTGTTTTCTCTGAGGGGCTTGGGTTCTTCAACTCTTTTGATAGTTGGCGACTCGTCAGTAATGTTGGCAGTAAAGAACGTGAGAGGAGCGGTAGAGCAAGTTGGTTGGTAAGGAATGATTGGGTGAAGATAAGTGCTAGCAGGTTGGTTGCTATGGAGGAGACAAATAGGGAGCTGCATAAGGTGCATGAACCCATGAAGTTGGTCTATCCAGTTGCTAAAGACGTCGTCGTCGCTTCGGTTGGGAAGAGGGTCGGTAGGCTGTAAGTGTTGTTGGGAAAGTCCATCAGGTCCATGAAAGGTGCCTTTGACATGTACCAGCTCAAAGTGGAACATGAAGATAGCGACTATCCAGCAATTCATGCTGGTGGAGGGCTGTATGTCAGGGTTCTGTAGCATACCTTTGATGTACCTAGCGTCTACTTCTACAATAAGGTTCTGCATGCCAATAAGATACATTCTTAGTGTCTGAAAGGCTTTAAAGAGACCATAGAGTTCCAATTTGGCCTGGCTGTAGCATGACTCTTTGTTGGTTAGTGTGATTGACCCAAAGTGGTTGTAGCGCCTCTGTTTCCGATTGTCACTAAGGCATTGGTGCAAGAAGAAACTGACGGCAATGCAGGAGGTATCAACCGCCAGTATGACAGGGTCTGGCAATTGATAGTTGATGGGAACAAGGGGCTGGGCTTCATGTAGTGCCTTCACTAAGTCTTGCTGGGCAGCAACTTGCTCTGGTCTGAATTCAAAGAGGGTGTTGGCGCATGTGAGTTGGGTAAGGTGGTGGGCACGGTGGGCAAAGTTCTTGATGAAGATGCGGAGGATGCCAACAGTCCCCAGGAAGGCGCGTACCTCTGAAAGATTGTAGCATACATCCCAGCAATCCAACAGGGCTAAGCGTGACTTGTCGGGAACGTGACTGCTAGGCGTGCAGACGTGGCCAAGAATCTTGAAGCATGGGGCACAGAGTACTAGCTTGTGTCCAGAGAACGTACTGCCACTGTACTTCATGTGCTAGAGAATGCAGTTAAGTAGCTGGAAAAAGTCCCAGAGCGCTAAGCAGATGCCGGGGTTGTTGGGGTGAGTCGCTGGGAGGCCCTCTATGAGTTGCCAATCTTTGGGACCTTTAGCACCTACATTGTCAATGAAACTTTGCATATATTTGGGGATCTCAAGTTGAAGGATATAGTTAACGTTGTCATGGAAAATCGGTACTGAATTGGTCCAACCCATCGGCAAAGTGACTAGCCGCAAGGCGCCAAAGAGTGTCTGAAACATGGCAAGGACACGTGAAGAGGGATGGATGAGTTGCTCATTGTAGCCAACACAGAGGTCAAGGGTGGCGCCACAGATCTGCCCAGCAAAGGACTCGGCAATGTGGTCAGGAAAGGGGGGGATGCCAGAGTGTTGTATAGTAACTCTATTTAACAGCTCAAGACTGAACAATACAGAGGTTACTATTCTTCTTAAGGACACAGAACCAAGCAGGTCGCCAATGATATTTTATTCAATTTGAAAGTCCTTGGAGACGGTGCTGGTGACAGGTTTGATTTTAAGCGCTACTGGCTTATACTTCTTTTTGACCTGTACACCTTTGTGTTTAGTAGCATTAGCGGCGGCAAAGGTGGAGGCTGTAGGTAATGTAAGTGATGAGTTGCTAGCGCTAGCGCTAGCTTTGGAAAGTCCAAGAATGGCGGGTTGGGAAGAATTAGGTAATGTTTCAAGATACATATCAGAGGAGGCAAATTTAGCAAAATGGTTGGAAGCGGTAAGGTACAGGTAGGCAAGAGAGGAGTCAGGAAGCTTTTGATGATTTGTAGTAGGGGTACTGGGAGGGTACGTATTAGCACTAGAGTCACAAGAAGGTGAGAGTACTTCAGAGTCAAGAAAGGCAGTAGAAATGATATTTACAAGACCACTACGGTGGTCATAGTCCAGCGTAAGCGCTACATCTCCATGATTGTTGCCAATCACCTCCTTGATGGTGGATGAAAACACGAGTGGGGCTGTCTGGACACCCAAGTTTGAGTTGCTAATTGTCAGCATGGTTTCATTGTCGGAGAGAGTCTTGACTATAGAGCACGCTAATACGTCAAAAGGTCAGCCAAGGAGCATGTTGTAAGCAGGTGAGCGTAGTATGTGGATCTGCAGGTAAAAGGTGAGGTCGCCAATGGTGCACGGCACATTTTTGGCAAGTCCAAGCAACCTGTCTATGGTACCGTTAGCACTTTGCATATTTAGGACTATACCCGGGTCATAGATGAGGCCTAAGTTGTTAGCAACCTCTGCTGACATTGAAATGATCTGGGAGCCGCTGTCCACTATAGCCTCTATCTCCTGGCAACTGTCAACAGTTAGCATGATGGATTGTATGGCATGTGAGTCCTAGGCAACTGTCAGTATGGCAGGGTCTTTTCCTGGCACTAGTGATCAAATGGTTTGGTAAGCGAGGGGTCAGTAGCGAGTGAGAATCCTGGTAGTGTGTTGTCAATGTTGGGAGCATCTTGGACTGTGGCCTGTAAGGTGCGCTTAGGAGTTACAGCTGTTTTGACTTGATTCCTGACGTCAGGCACTATGCTGCAGAGTTCCTCTACTGATAAGATCACAGGTGTCTTCATAATGTGGCTAAAAACATGGTTGGATTTCTTGATGTTGTATATGGGTGCTGTTGGTCAGTAACCACCTTCAGGTTGCTTATCAGGTGTGGCAAAGTTTTGTTGGGCAGAAGCGGTATAGCAAGCGGGAAAACCAGAGTACGGGTGCAAAGGCGGCGGAGCTGAGGTGATAGCGTCTGTTGTGTGTGCAATGGGTGTGGCGACTGGGTCAGAAACATGTGCTGGGGCAACGGCAGTGGGTACAGACAAGTAGAGGAAGGTGCTAAAGGTCAATAACCTGTCAATGGCTGCTTGGGTTTCTTAATCTCCACACTGTCAAACGCTTGCTTCAGGGTCGCCAATTTGCGTTCCAGGGTTTCAATACATGCATCCTTAGTGAGATTGCCATTGTTGCTAACTGTATCCAGGTGCATTACCTCTAATCCCATTTGCTGCTGTAGCACTTGTTCTGTGTTGGGATTAGTGTTGCCGGTAAGAGTGCCAGTTGCTAGGTTGCCCGGGTTCCATCAGTGCCATTCATCCACGTGCTCTTGGTAGGACTTGAGCTTGGGGTAGTTTGGTATAATGGTGCCAGAGGAGAGTACTACCTTGTTGTTGGCAGCCCTGCAAATGCGTCCTTGCCGGATGTAGTTTTCCAAGGTGGGGCAGCAACCGCATGTCATAGTGTGGCCAACTTCACCACAAAAGTGACAGAGGTTGTTAGTGGGGGCAATATTATGAGAAGCAGTAAGGCTGGTGGTGATCATGGTCTCAATGCGTGTCATGGCATTAGTGACGGTGGCAGCAATGGCAGTATCCAGGTCTTCCTTCTTGACATAACGGTCAGGTGTTGATTGAGTCAGTAACAGGGCGATTGAGGCAGCAGCGACTGGAATCATGCCAGGAGTTGGGGCAGGATGAGAAGCGCTCACGCCAGTGTCCGTACCTTTCAACATCCATTTGCCTGCCTCAAAGACGTCGTCCACATTGTAGGGTTCCTTGGGGTGGTGGTTGGGCTGTAAGATTTCCAGGCGCCTAGTGATTCATGCCCATAGCAACATGGGAATACCTTGCTGGAATAAGCAACGTTCCTCATTGTGGTAGAGCTTGCCATTTTGCAATAGCCACCTAGCAACCCCTGGAAGTCCCTATAGTAATTAGAGAGGGCACCAAGCATGTAAATACCATTGTCAAATGTTCCTTGAACTAACTTTTGGAGTCCCATTACTATATACCTGGTAGACTCCTCAGCACCTGGGTAGAGTCAGATTACTGCCACTTCCCATTCCTCATAAGTCGCTAAGGCCAGTGGTCTGATTGGTTGGTTGCCAGGGACGGGTACAAGGGCGCTAAATTCCCTAAGGCCAGTCCAAGTTTCTGCCATGTCGTATGATACATACCATGTCACATATTCCTTCATTTGCGTGTGGTTGGTAATACCGCAATCGCAAAAGAGATATTCTAGTTTCTTGGAGTGAGTGAGTTCCTGTGGTTTAGTTTCATCCCATTTTGGGGCCAAGAAGTGGTTGTGAGGTGGCATGCGCTGAGGGACAACTGCCTCTATGGTAGTCAATGAGCATGTGGTCGGTAACGTAAGGGTCGATAAGTGTACTAGTGACGGTGGTGGGGTGGGTGTTGGTGTTCTGAATAGCTGTGATAGTGGTGTGAGGGGTGAGCTTGGCGACCCTTGTGCTAAATCGGCAAGAGGTGTCTGATGTCTGGGAACGATTGGTTCAAAGTCAAGCTGTCAGGAAAAGAGGTCGCTAATGTTGTCAATTGTAAGGTTGGCTGAGGCGTTGGCTAGTTCCTGCGCTAGAGTACGGTGAGGTAAGGCTCCAGGTAACTGTGGCGTAGAAGGCAATTGGTGTAAAGAGTCAAAGGCACCTGCCAACTGGCTGAAGATTGGTTTCTGGCAGAATTCTGCCCTAAAGTCCCTCATGGTGGGCTCCAATTTGATGACACCAGAATGTTGCTAAGCACTGTTCTGGTAGATGGTAAACTTAGAGTCCCAGGCAGTGTCCCAGAAGCCTAGTCTTTTTAGTGGGATTGGACTTAGAGAAATAAAGAGGTTGCTTAGCAATCTAAGCCAAAAGCCTGCAAGGCGCTAGGGTGCTAGAAGTTGGCAAGGACTTTAGCAACGTAAACGTTGGTGAGGATGTGCCCATATGGCACCATAAGAGCAAAAGTTGGCAAGTGAAGTTAGTAAGGTGAAGTTGGCAAGACAGTATCACTTAGCGACTAGGACTTAGAATACGCTGAAATGTGATCTGAACTGTGGAGTGTATGATTTGATGGTGGCTAAGACAAAATATGTACAGTATTTATAGGCGCTAAATCACCGTGTTAATTAAACTAAATTGTCACTAATTAATCAATCAAGAAAAATAGTGACAAGTACAATGGAACATGAAAGTTGCTAAGCAACAGTGTCTGTCAAGTTGGCAAGCGTTAACTCGACATCCTAGCAGTGAAAGAGGCCAAATGCATGGGGACTGTTGCTAAGGCCTGAAGCCATCAAGAGGGCCTGTCTCGAGTAAGTCGCTAAGCATTGGATAAGCTATAAGCGTTGCTAAGGCCTGAAACCATCAAGGGGCCTGTCTCGAGTAAGTTGCTAAGCGTCACTAAAGTGATCTGACGTTGGATCTTTGAGAAGCACCGGGTTTTGATAGGCGTCGCTAAAGGCCTTGGCGTTGGTTATCACTGATTGGGGACCTAAAAGGGGGCTGGGTTGAAGTCAGGTGAGTAGCAGGTGATTGCCAAGTCAGGTAGTTGCTAAGGTCCCATGGTTGCCAAGTCTTGTGATTGCTATGTGACTAGTAGAGCATCATATGACCACCAAGTCAGGTGGTCACTAAGTCTTGTGATCCTGCGTGTTGTGTCCTGTAGCCTGAGTTCGATCCCTGCTAGCTGCAATATATAAGTCACTAAAAATAGTGCTGGTGCGCTGAGCTCAGCCAGAGGCTTATCAGCGGTCAAGGTCAACTGAGGCGTTTGCTTCCAAGAAATGTGTTTCAAGGAAAACCACGCTGAATGTGTAGGTGTGGTCCACTCATTCAGGTGGAATGTGGTTGACCAGCATTGTATGCAGTGTAAGGAGAACACTTGACGTCTGCAAAACTCCTTCCACAGAGTCGGCAATGCAAGGGCAAGCAAGAGTCAAGCGAGTGCAGAGGTGGGCAGGAGTCGGGCAAGAGGCAAGCAAGGCTAACAGAGGATCGGATGGTGCTAGATAAGCTTACAGTCAGTTTGGTGGATAGGCCAGAAGGACACTGCTATTGTTCAGCCTGGGGATATTCTATCCCACAAGCTGCTTATATATACTACATCAGTGGCTGTGCTACTCCTAATACTGTTTACTAATTGGGCCCTGGTATGTAAAGGAGTATGACTAACAATAATTGATGCTGAGTAAGGTCCGGGCATATGACTCATCAAGGCTGACTACTACAAGACGGAAGGGGAAAGGGTGGACTGAGCGGCCAGTCAGATCTGCTAGGAATAGGCATATTGTTGGACTAAGCTTGGCATAGGGTTGCACACGGTCTGGAGACTAGTCCCCTGACATGCAGCACATCTGTGTCTGTTAGATTGACTACTACAGCATTGTTGAACTTGGGGAGGGTGAGCTGGACATCTGTCCAGCTCATGAATTGAAACAGGGACTGGGGGTTGGCGGTGTCATAGGCCGCAATAGCTTCCCTATATAGCCCCAGATGCACAATAATCAAGGCTAGGAGCCTTGCAAAGTGTCCACAGGCACGTCCCTGTAGGGAGAGAGCTCGGGTGAGAGCATGTCCCATCACTGTCCTCTAGTGAATGCAGTAGGCAAAGTCTACCGCAATACCAATCACCGAGTTCTGCATACTCAGGCAGCAGAAGTACAAGATGTTTTGCGCCAGCTTGAATAAGTTGAAGGTAAAGCATGTACCTTCGGATTCAAAGCCAGCAAGTGTGAAAAAAGGCCTCCCACTGTGGTCCTTCCACTGCAAGTAACTTTTGGGGGTCAGAACAACCGCCAGGTTCATGTGGTGGGAGAATAGATCAAGGGGAGGAGTAATGTGGTCGTACTCTGGTGTACATGCCAGAGCCATGGTATGATCACAAAGAGATGCATCAAAATTATAGCTGATGTGCTGGAATTCACACATCAGGTAGTAGGTCTCTGTGCAAGTGGAGATCAACTTGAACTTATTCTGCAAAAGCTTGTAGAGCTTTCACAACTGCTAGGGTTCCATTGGGAATCTCCAAGATACTATCTTACCAATCTCAGTCTTGATCATGTAGTACTTCTTGTTGGTCTCCACCTTGTGATAGACAGTGGCCACAGCTTTGTCTCCAACAAACATGGTGTTGGAAAGCTGGGAATAATAGAAATGGCAGTCCAAAGCACCACCGAAGAACCAATTGGAATGTTCAATGTTCCTTCCTTCAACAAAGACTCCTAGGCCATTGGGAATTTTCCCGGTGGCTTGCTCCACATGATCCTTGTTTGCTTTTGTCTGCCATGCAGCCTTGTGCTTGGCGCCAGCGGCAATCTTCTTGTTCTTTGCCAACCACTGTCTGCGGTTAGTGGAAGTCTCTCCTTCCAACGGAGTATCTGCCTGTTCCTCTCCACCATAATCACTCTCATTGCTCAGCTCCTGCAGCCCAAGCAAGGCCAATATAGGTAGCCAGCCTTCTACCTTGTTCTTGGACCAGGTGTCCTTCTTCATGGACCCAGGAATATATGAATCCAGAGGTGCTTTGAATTGCACCGCTGGAAGAAAGTACATAGTAGAGCCCTCAGCTCTCACCAGAACTCCAACTGCAAACACAACCATGGTCAACACCACCTCATTGGCAGGCTTTGTGTGCCCCAATGAATGGGTGGGAGCATATGTTGATGAGGAAAGTCCTCATAAACTGGCATCCATGACCATGAGCTCTTCATGGAGCTCAGATGGCGTTGGGGAGAGTTCTCCTGCTTCCTTCTGCCCTCAAAGTGCCTTCTGCACCTCAACTCCTGCTCCATGCTGCCCTTTGTTGCAGGCTGTGTCTCTAGCTTTGAGGCGTTTCACCTCATTTGTCTCCTCCAGCGGCAAAGGATGCCTCTTCATGGTGTTTGCAAAGGTTTTGATAGTATTTTTGTTATGCTGCTGCAGCATAACAATTTCATCAAGTAGCCCAGTGATGACTACCTAGGCAACAGGGTCTCTGAGGAACAAAAATTCTGGTGGCACTCTCTGGCCAGTGGACACCAGACATCTCCGCACTGCTTCCACCTGAGGGTCAAGGACCTCTGGAGGTGTTGCTACCTCCTTGCCCTTGCTCTTTTCCAAATATGAAATGCGCCACAGAGACGGTGCGTGCATTGGCAAGGAGGATTGCCAACAAGGAGGCATTTGAGGTCTGGGTAGACCTTGCACCGGTCCTTGCAATGCGGGTTTGTCCTGCTTGCGCTCTATGAATTTGCGCAGTGCTCCTCTGCACATGGTGTAACTTCTTGGAGGCTGTGTTTTTGTTGGCATTGGGGTTTGGCTACCTTGACTCTGGGTTGGGCTGTTCACGACAATTCTTTGTCGACTTCCATTGGTGTTACCTGTGGCACAGTTAGTGCCTGATCATCCAGAGAGATTACACTTGCACTCTGGGACTGCACCATCAGAAACGGCATTGGCATCCCCCATATCACCTATGGTTGCTGTCCAGGACTAGTTGGTCCTGGGAAATACGGCATTGGCATGAATTGCGGATAAAACTATTGATGTCCAAATTGGGCAGGAGGCTGCCCAAACTGGGACATCATTGGGTATGATGCCACACTCGGCGTTGTCATTAATGATGGTTGTGACTGTTGTTGTGGAGGAGGTTCCCTCCCTCCTCCAGAACCCTGCAGGTTCTGAGGCTGCGGCTGCGGCGTCATACCTTGAGACAGGTATGACATATTTTTTGAGGACGTTGTAGTCGTTGGTGAGAGAAAAGAAAAATTCTTACTCATCAGGTTACATAACCTGATCCAATCAAAAGATCTGCCTCTCCTGATCCATACTATCTGTTCAGATGGCACATCTTATCCATCTTATTCATATGGATCAAAATTGATCCAACTGTAATCTTATCGCACCATGATAAGATAATAGATTTGATCATCATCAAATCTGGCTTACTCAGTCTAAGTACGTGAGTGGCTTAGCAAGCTAACTTGGGTGTTTGACACCCTGCAGCTCTAAGTACCAATCCAAAGCTGCTAGCTTTGAACAGGTCTGATATGGCTCCAAAGTTGTATCACCAGCACTCTATCGTACCTCAAATTTGAGGTGCGTTCCATTGTTTCATTGATGGCCTAGGGTCTCTTCAACGAACCATTCTTGTTTGTCGATGGCCCCAAAGTCATAAGTCTTGGGTGTCACCCAATTGGAAAACATAGCACTACCCAAAGGTAATTGTAACCTTTAGATTTGGGGAATGGACCGACAAAGTCCATTCCAATGGAATCCCAAGGTTTTGTCGGGACAGGCAGGGAATGTAATTTCCCTGCAGGTTTCTGGTTGCTTGTCTTTGACCACTGGCAGGCCTTGCAGGTCTGACAAAACTTAGTCACTTCAGGCTGCATCTGAGGCCACCAATACCACTGCCTCAGGTCTTGTTGGTACCAAAGTGACCAACACTCTTGTGAGCTTGAATCACAATCTGTGTAATAATAGTTCAATTGCATGGTAGGCATACCACTCTACGTCCTCAAACATTCAAGATATGGATTAGTCTGTCCTCATCCACGCTGAATCATGGGTGAGCTGCTTTGTTTTGCTGGATCTCAGCAAAGAATAAATCCTGATTGTACTTCCTATGTACAGCACGTAGAAACTCATCATCCTGAGATACAGGAGAGTTGTTATACTCTTCTGCTAGTTCCAACGCATCTGCAAGTGTAATGTTTGGGCCTGATGGTCCAAGACCACTGGTTTCCATGTTGGACTTCAATGTTACCATCTTCTTTGGCTGAGCCTGCTTCAGTTGCTCAGCTTCAATGTCTTGGGCTTTGTGCTGTTCCTGCAAGCGTTGACTTCATTGAATTTTGTTTGCTTGACTGGCACAAAGCTCCTCCACATGCTCTTTTACCTCCTTGTAGCAATGATATGGTAGATCATTGCCCTATGGATCAATGCAAATGTCCGCATTAACATAGTCATGCGTGTTGTGATGTTCCTTGACTCTATCGCTCTTGAAGTATCTTGAGAGACAGTCGGCAACCTTATTCAATTTGCCTTTGACATATAATTAATCCACCAGCATTGCTGGGGGGACAGAGTTGCTTGGGTCTTGAAGAACTCAAGCGCTTTATAGTCAGTTATGATGTGGATCTTGTATCCCATCAACTTATCTTCTTACTTGAGGAGTGCCTCAAGTATTGCCAGCATCTCTAGTTTGTGGACGGCGTAGTTCTGCTGTGCCAAGGTGAATTTCCTCAACATGAAGCCAGTGGGTCTGCAATTCTGCCAGGAGCTTCCCTGGCCATACATTGCACTGACTCCCATCTTTGATGCACCACAGATGAGCCAAATTGGCTCATTATGCCTAGGATCTATGGGCCAAATCACTGGTATCTTTGAGCAGATCCGCTTGATCATCTCAAAGCACCACTGGTGTATGGGTCTCCATATGAATGGAGCCCCGTTCTGGG
>QLOM01007055.1:0-14726 GCA_003313785.1 Termitomyces sp. MG148
CCGGTACCATGCCAGGACCTGGTCGTCCGCCGGTCGACCCTCTGCAAGATTGTCGATGCGCTCCATTAGGGTCGGATGGAGCCCCTCCCGAAAGGTAAGGCAGAGTTGCAGGCCATCGGGGTACTCGGCCTGCTCGACCAATGCACGGAACGAGTCGATGTACTCGTCCAGCGAGCGCTTCCCTTGGCCGTACTGCTCCCTATCTCTCAGGATCAGCGCGGCGCTTTTGGCGGGGTTCCGGGGAAAGAACTCGTCCCGGAACTCTTGTTTGAACTCGGCTCAGTCCATGAAGCTCGCGACGCCTCCGGGGCGTCGGAAAACCCTCAGTGCGTAGGTGGCCGCTCGTCCCAACTTCATGTAGGACAAGACCCACGCAATTTTCAGCTCGTCAAATATGAAATCGTTGCCACAGAGCTGGAGATAGGTGGCGCACGACTAGAGGAAGCGTTCCCCGGACGCGCGGTCGCCATTGTAGATGTCCAGGGTTGCCGGGCGCGGGATGTTGGAGCGCTCCCGTGCCGGGATGGGGGATTGCACAGTACGTGGGCGTTGCACTGGCGGAGTAGGCGCGGGGGGTTAGGTGCCGCCGGGGCAAGGCGTTCAAGGAGGGTACGGAGAGAGTCGGAGATGGTGTCGGTGGTTTGTCGGAGGTGGGTGAGTTCGGCGGAGTGCTGGGTAAGGGAGGCTTGGGTGAGTTGCACCTGCGTTTCTAGGTGGAGCAGGCGGGTCCAGGCTTCCTCGCCGGAGGCGGCAGCGTCCGGGAGCGCTTCTGGAGCGGCGGGCTGAGACATAGACAAGGCAGTGCTTAAAACTGGTGGGGGAGCGACGAATAGGAGCCAAGAGGTGTTTGGCGGCTATAGGGGGCTACCAGACCGGAATTAGGAGACTTGTTCTGCTGTAAGGGCGACCTTCGGAGGTTGCGGCTAAGTCACACAACTGGCAGAGGGAAATCCGAAGTGTATTAGAGACAGTACATATTACAGGGAAGTAACTAATCACCTGGCAGAGGGAAATCCGAAGAGAACAAGTCTAAGGATTCCTCTGCCACGGCGTGGCGCATCAGTGCGGGGGCGGGAGCATGAGAACGACTGTACAACATCTTGGAAAAGTCCGACAACCGCAAGGGAGCGTCCCGGAGACCTCCGGGATGGCCCGAAAAGGAAATGGCCGGAAAAGAAAGTCCGGAGGGTCCCGGAGATCTCCGGGATGGCCGGAAAAGGAAGTCCCCTGACAAGCGCATTTTAAGTCCTCAGAGTCGCTAATTGAATCAGTCTTTCCAACTTTACCTCGCCAACTTCAACTACCGACTTTTGTCTTACGGTGCCATATGGGCACAATTGTCGCCAATGTTTTCGTCGCTAGAGTCCTTGCCAACTTCTAGCACCCTAGTGCCTTGCAGGCTTTTGGCTTTGGAACCGGAGGTCGGAACAAGCCTGAAACAGGCAGCCAGAGCAATCTTTACAATTTGATACATTTTATTGAATTGGCTACCTGGATGGCTCAAACTTTAGCCTATACCTGGACCAATAGGAAGCCCACTGACATGCAAATCACGTGTGGTCCGTGTGCATTTGAAGAGATATAAATAGAGGAAGAAAAGGGGGACCCAGCCAAGGAAATACCTGTGCAGCTCGGGGTCCCCAGGGAGTGGACTACTTAGGCTAACCAGTTAGAGTACTTCAGACCAGCTTTATTGCCCATATTTGTGTGAACTAAGGTCACTCAAACTAAGCATAACTTTGTTAATCTATTGAATAAACCATTTGTATGGCTCAGAGTCCCCAGGGAGTGGACTGCTTAGGCCTATTATTTAGTTGACTTCACTAGGGTTGCTTTTTGGTATCTTTTCAGAGACCATTTATATTGTAAACTACTTTGGTTCATTATAATAATAAAATAAAACTACAAAAACCATTACAACTTCGTTACAAGTGTTAGTTTCTGTGTCATAGCCCCATGAAACTCACGAAAGTAAAGTTTAGTTGTCTACACTAATTGGAGTCCCTCTGATTAGTTCAACAAACCCTACATTTTGCATCAGCAGGGGATAAGCTTAGAATAACCCTTGACTTATCTTATTTCCGCAATAATCCGCATATTCTATCCATAAACTCACTAATTGATGCTTCCAACTTCACATGTGATTGGAGAACCTTTTCTTTTTGCTGGCTGCTGGTGGCTGTGTTTGACATCAATGCAGCCTTCAGGAATATCCCAACATGACCAGAGGACTGGAAACTCCTAGCAGTCATCATAGATGGCTTGGTGCACTTTGATTTTTGACTTAACTTTGGTATCTCCTATGTGCCTGGTATCTTCAGCTTGGTAGCAAACACCATCATCCAAATATACCTTCACCACAGAATCAAAGCTGTCTTAAAATGAGTGGACAATTTTATATTTTTCCAGTATCCCAAGAACAAGAACTTCCCTTACATTTATTGGTATGACAAATCACTCATCTAGAACATTGCACAAGATCTGAGCTGGCCTTGGGCCAAAGAGAAGCATACACTATTCGCGTCTTCATTCACCTACATATGCTTCCAATAGTCCTTGGAAACCAAGACCATCGAGATCCCTACAAAAAAGAAAGAGAAATATATCACTAAACTCAACGCTTGGCAATCAGAAGCAGGGGTCACCCTCAAAGACACCGAATCTCTCATTGGTACTCTGAATCACATTTGTCTTGTCGTCCAAACTGGCAGGTCTCATCTCCCTTCCCTTTTTTCCTTTTGATCAAGGTTCCCACTTAATGCAAGCCCATTCCTCCATCACAAGCCAGGTCGAGCAGTCCTTGAGGATGTTTTGTGGTGGCGGAATATCCTTACCAATGAGTGGTGCAGCACACGTATCATTAAACTGCCAGACCCATCAAACGTTGAACTATTTGTCAATGCTTTGACATTGTGGGGAATGGGTCTTGTCTTGGATGGACAATGGTTGGCATGGAAACTGAAAGATCATCAGCAAACTCTGATTTTAGCTCCAGTAGCTCCTAGTTTGACAGTCATCAACAGAATGAACTAGCAAGCATCCCTCTGTACAGAGCTGTCTAGTACTATTTAGCCATAGCTAGTTGATAGCTAGCCATTGATAGAGTAGTATACTATTATTTTCTCATGTTCTTTTCCAGGTTTTGTAAAAGTATGATGTGTCTTCTGAGTCAACCATGTTTTGTACTGGTACAAAACACGGTCAAGTGACTTTCACATGAGTGTTGATCTAATATCATTGGTTTAGCTCATGTACATCTATGTTAGTCTCTTCAAAGCTTGAAGCTTTATTCACCTTCAAATCTACATACCAGAAATTGTTCTGATATATTTTTCTTTTGAAGTTGGTAGATGTCTGCCCTAATGTGCACGTGCTATGATGTTCAACTTATTTAAAAGGTAATTTCCAACTTGAACTTTGTTCATAACTCACTCCCATTATATTCAATTGCTATCTTACACCCTCCTGCTCTTCCTTTGTATAGGTCTGGTTTCCTCAGTGTCATGTTCTCCATTATAACTCATGTTCATTTGTGAATTCAGATTCACTATTGATCAAATCCTTGTACGCCTTTTCTATTTCTACTTTCATAAATCTGGACTGGGCTTTTTCAGTGTCATTTACTCCCAGTCTTGAATTTCTATTAACAGGATGTTTGTTCTAGCCCCATGGACTGGTTACTTTGTAAAACTATCAATTTATGGATCTGTGTCTCTGTTCTCCTCACTGGTGAGTGGAGTTTTCAATGACTTTCCCCATCTTCTATCCTAACCCATCATACATTAGGCTAAGTCAATCACCATTGTCCAATTCACAGTAGTACACACCTTTGAGCTGAGATAGTGTACACTAGAATTGTGTATTTACTGACTTTCAGTAACATGATTTGGTTTCCATGTCTTTAGTATGCATATGGAGTGAATAAACCATGACAATCTATATAACTAGTTATTGCTGATTTTGACTAGATGCTGATGGACAGTTCTAAACAGATATACAAACTCTGTGCAGTACTAGACAGCACTAGACAGCAATATACCTTGTCTGGAGTGCTGTGGCTCTGGAGGTCACTAGACAGAGTACTCCAGAGGACTCTAGCTTGAGCTAGCCAATCAGACTTTGCTGATGATGGTTGGAGGTCGGACAGAAGAGACATTGGTTGGGCCAAAATGGTCGCAGTGGACCTTGCCATTCAAACTTTGGTGTCGTCGGGGTTTAGCAATTGCCACATCGTCATCCGTTCAGACAACGCAGGTGGTGGGCGCACTCACCAAAATGCTGTGCTCTGGCAAATAGTGGACGTGTTTCAATCACACTCAATATGGATTACCATTGTGTGGGTTTCCACAATTGACAACTTGGCGGACGCCCCCTCGAGGGGGATATTCCCTCCAAAGACTCACCTCCACCCATTTCCACCAAAAATCCCTGATTACCTTAAGCCCTTTGTCGACATGGCAGTTAAACATTCTGATTTGACTGTCTAGTATTCATTCTTGCTCGAAATCATTATCGTATTCTTCCTCGCATGCAGTCCTCTTTGCACTTGTCTAGTATTCATTCTCGCTCAAAATCATTATTGTATTCATCCCACTTTCAAACCGACTCTCATTGCTTGTCTGCGCTTTGTTCCCACCTCGCTTGTTCTAGCACGTCATATTATGCATTGCACAGTGTAGCTTGTACCTCTTCATTTTGCCTTAGATTGTCTTCACAGCTTACAAATAGCCTTATTACTGTCGATAATTCATTGCCACTGTAATAATAAAATCGATTAAACTCATTGTCCCCTTACAGTCAGCCTCCAACAACCAGTGTTGGAACCAGTATGGCCATTCGCACCCTATCCTTACTACATATGCAGGGTCGACACACTATGGAGGCGAGGTCTGTTGTCGCAGATAACAGGTCCAGCGGACAGTTTGCACCCTATAGAGTCCACCCCCAACTTCTTGTTGTGGAATCAACAGGCTATAAACTATCCGCGGAGGAAATGGGGCTGGTAAACAAGGTCATTGCACATTCGTGGATGGCACCAACATACGAATGTTACTCTTCTTCTATCACAGACTTCCTTTCCTTCTGTAAATCGCACAACGTCCCGCCGGATGCAGCTCTGCCAGCCTCCAAGGAGCTCCTTTGCTTCTACGTCACGTCGATGGCGGGACAAACAGCAGGTAGCACAGCGGAAAACAAGATTTCTGGTATAAAAGCTTGGCACATTCAGAACGACTTGCCTTGGGTGGCAGCAATGAGATTGAAACATACAATAAGAGGTACAGAGAATTTGAGGCCTCCGGAGTCCAAGAAACCAGAACGTCCTCCGGTGTCTCAGAACATGCTGAAAGCAATTGAGGATGGGTTGGATCTTGCGAGTCCTTTTGACGCTTGCGCGTAGGCAATCATATCTGGGGTCAAATTAAGCTAGGAGAGATACTGCCCAAGACGCAAGAGAACTTTGACTCAGCGCTCTTGCCAAAGTGGTCAAATTTTGGATTTCCAAACGATTTGGGCTCGTGCACCTTGCATTTGCCATGTACAAAGAGAGGTGGAACAAAAGGAGAGTCGGTCATTATTTGTCGGCAGTCAAGCAAACATGACCCAATCACAGCCTTGCACTTTCACGCAAGAATAAATCAAGTGGATCAACACGAACCGATCGCGTGCTATTTACTTGGTGATAAGAGGTTGGCCATGACGACCAGGAAGTTGACGAAGAGGATAAATGACATATTGACAGCTGTGGGTTTACCAGTGATCAGCGGTCATTGCTTCCGTATAGGTGGCACAACCAACCTACTGTTGAAAGAGATTCCACCTGACGTTGTGAAGATGCTAGGAAGGTGGACCTCCGACTCCTTTTTGAGGTATTGGAGATTGCTCAAAGTCATCGGTCCAATGTATGTGGAAATGCTGCGACCTATTTTTGAACAACAAGGTCTACGTTGACGGTGTGTTGTTCGTTAGCCTGGGGTGGGTTTTGTGTCCACAAGTTCTCTCTGCGTTGCTTTACCTGTGGCTCCCGATGGGGGAGCTTCAATCCTTCAGCGCATAGAAAACTCAGGTCTGATCATGTCCTAGTTCTCAGACACCAGGCGGACCCTCACCCACCCTCAGGACATCATGTATGACTAGACAAACTTGGAATATGTAAATTGTTACTATTTACAATGTGATGTTGTAAGGATACCCTCTCTTGACATTAGAGTCACGTGGGAACAAGACTGAAATCGCTTAGGCCTATCAGACCGACGTCTGATCAGGTGTTTTATTCCTAATCAGGCTGTTGTCTGATGCGTCAGCTTGATTCTGATCAGGTCTGAAAATCCGATCTGTCTAAAGTGACCCGATCAGGGCCAATTCCGCCTGACTCGGTTCTCAACATTTTTCCGACAAACGACAACGCCGTTCCTGTTCCAATTACATAAAACTCATATCGTGTACACAACTTCTACATCTGCTCCTTCGAGGGTGTGGCACCCGCGGGCTCCGGTCCATGACGGTAGAGTATGGACACGACGCGTCGAGTGACTGTTGGCTCTGCTGCATCGTACATTCAGTATTGACACACGATTGTCGCACCATCGGGCATCACGTCTTACCTTGAGAAAAATTTTGATTATGACACAATTCTGACAGAATCAGAGAAGATTCGGTTTCAAAGGCACAGCTTCGACTACAGAACAGGGGCCTCACTATGCGCATTTTATGCGCTTGGATTAGGGTATTTCTCCCCGTCACTCAAGGTACAATTTCCATAAACGTAGTTATAAAAAAAGAAAAAGAAAAATTCTTACTCGCCAAATCTCCACTTACGCGGTAACAATGCAACGCGTGCAAAAATGGAGAGAAGCGCTTGTGAATGTACCCCGAGTACGCAGCATTCACACGAACAAAAGTCTGTTATAAAAGAACATAAAAAACAAGGTCCACCGGTGTGCTGCAATACCTACACTTTCACAATGTTAGTCTACTCTTACCTCTTCGCCCTCGTTGCTATAGGCATTGGCTTTGGTACAAAAGATATCATTTCTTGATATGCTCGAGCATGCTGACCTCACCTGTTTCATAGCAAATTCACAAACTACTGGTCCTGTGTGCAGTCGCGATTATACGGTCGTATCTGGGGATACCTGCAATGGTATTTGCGCCGCGCAGAATGTTTCTACGTTAGGATGCTTCTTCGTCGTCTAGAGGAAAGCAGGAGAAACTTACATCGTCACTATCAATAGCTTTCAGCTTGACCTCAATAATCCCGCGGTCGCTGCGTCAGACTGCACCGATCTCCAAATTGGCCAAGTGAGTAACATGCAAATCTCTCAAGGACAGAAGGGATTGACACGACACCACCCGCCCCGTATAGGTTCTTTGCTTAGGCCTCGCAGGACAAGACTGCACTACCGTCCACGTCGTAGTCGAAAACGACACCTGTGTTTCCATCATTGCGCAAGCTAATATCACTTTGGACACGCTCCTCGCGAACAACAAAAACATCAACGCCGATTGCACCAACATTCTCCTAGGGGAGGTGAGTTCCAACCATGATTACCTGCTTACCAGCCCTTTCTAAGTCCACGCACACATCTACAGGTCCTCTGCACTGCGAGCCAACTCATCAACTATAACTCGACTACGCCAACAACGACTAACCAGCTCCCTCAGTCGAGCAAAACAACCAGCATGGCAAGTCAGTCAATTAGCATAACTCAGCCGAGCAGCGGCGTGGCAAGTCTGTCAAACACAAATCAGCCGAGCAGTATTGTGAGCATTGGAAGTCAGCCAACGAGCATGGGAGGTCAGCCAACGAGCATTGGAAGTCAGCCGACTAGCAGTGGAATTTAGCTGAAAGTCAGGCAAAACTGCAATGCAAGCAGATACTGTAGTAAAGTGTACTGCGAACTGTAATGCATAATACATAACAATTAGCATTGCAAGGGAGGGATGGAGTACTGTGTGTGACCCACTAATGAGTCACAAAACCACGAATATAATAATAAACACAACACTTCCAGTTTTCGCTCACCTAAGAATTCCAAAATCTCTAGATTACCCTAGGAGCACAGCAATTTAGGTAGGTCCAGCATCTAAGTACATGACGGCACGGCATTGGCCACCTCCCAAGTACTAAGTACTCCCGCACCGAATTCAAAAGCAATTCTTGCCTTTGAAGAGGCGCCTCCATTCTAACTCCATGTCCAAGTTATTGCGCAATGCAATTGGAAATATCTCTACCTTCGATATATTCCTTCACAAGAGGCATCGCCCATCCCCATGCAGTCAATATCACCATTTGCAATCGGGGAGTGGTGGAAAAAACTATCTCGATGTCTTGCTTCCAGTCATCTTCACCGGTTAGAGGAAACTTTTCCAATTCCAACAAGACCGTCTTCAAAGAAGGGATCCAATTCAGGGCTGGAACACGCAGGTGGGGAGGGTAAAAGTACAAAGTCAAGAACAGCAGATTGGGGAATAAAATCCGACATTGAGCCATTTCCTGAGCTATGTCTCTCCCAATGTGGAACGATATCAGTGTATGGGCTGTTGGAGAGATGATTTGCGCGTAGCTGTACTTTCCAAACCTTAGAGCTAAGTGTCGAATAGCGATACATTTGGATAGGAGAATGCCCACTATATCTAAAGGCACATCTGACCTAATTCAGAGGTTACGAACATTTGACACAAAGAACGTCGATGGGCGTAACATCAGAGTCGGTAAGATGCGTTCAGTGCACGCAAAGCAGAGCCCCCTCGCGCTGGGATGAGAGGCTACGAGTAGACTCTCGTACATGACAGATTCAACGTATGGCCGTATGGGCCTGCATAAGACAGATAGCGCGGCAGCATCTCTAGGGAACATCAGTGCTGCCCATTCGAAAATTACGTGTTCTATTTCGGGGGGGAAATTGAAGGTCGAAACGGCAGCTGGGGCGAAATTGACCTTCTTTAACCTGTTTACATACTTGTGAAACTATGGATTTAGATAACGACTGTTGCACCAACCCCGATGATTTCTTTGATTTCTTAGCCATCAAAGTCGGACGCGTTTTAATCAGCCCTCTGAGCTCTCGCCCAGCGTGACTATCTGGCTGGTGATCTCGAGCTTATTGAACTGGAACTATCTGGGATCAGATTCACTCACTTTCCGAATTTTCTATCGATAGGCTGCTGACGATTCTGAACCATAGTAGGGGTTTTCAAGGCTGGTGCAACAGCCGTTTCGAAACGGTCGTTGCAAAACCGAAAGTTGTATCGTCGTTGCAAAAAGAACTGAAACCGAAAAATGAAACGGGTCGATCAAAGTAGAAACGGTTGAACATCTAAGGACACATTCGAAATCAACCGTTTCGAAACGGTCGTTGCACCAGCCTTGAAAACCCCTAGTGTTGGTCCATTATATGTAAGAATAATCCTGATTTGGACATGTTGTGATTTCATCCCAGGAATTATCAGATAAGTAGATCGTGATTGATATTGATAGTGGTACCTGTGATGGAGGTTACTCTTTCCAGTTCATCCAGAGGTTCAATCCTTGCTATGAGGAAACGATGGACAGGAATTTCCGGGCGTGTCTATCAAGAGACGTAGCATATAAATATATGTTATGTTGGTCAGGTGCCGTTACGGGTAGACAAAGAATCCCTTGTACACTTCTACATATATCTTTAGTCCCAATAGCTGGAACCTCGGTTGTTTCTATTGGACGAGGGTGCATAGTTCATGTCTACTTCCCTTACGTGTAAGTCTTTAATTGCCGTCGTTCAACCAACCTTGAGATGTACTTTGATGTGGCCAACCTGCCGGAATTCAAGTTCTACGCGAGACAGCGCACAGAAGGGCGCGCTTCAGGTAGAGAACAGGAAATTCGCTCTGCGCATTTTATGCGCTTGGATCAGAATTATTCTATGTGAGAGTTCGTATTCCCATCAAGGTACGATTCTATGATTGTAGTGGAAGAGAAATGTTCTTCCCCTTCAGCTTTTTCTAAATGTCGCACCTGATGCCTGACTCCCTAACCTATGTCTACCGAGAGGCATGTTCAGATTAGTACGACAGTGCAACACGCTCGGTTGTCAATCTGCATAGGCGGATATAAGCATAATAGCATGACAATAGTTTTGCTAAAAAATGGCTGCAGAAGGAAGGATGAATGAAGGACATATTTTGATCATGGGACCCGTCATTACCGCGATGCAGCTCAGTCACTAGTGCGCTTTCTTACCTGTCCCTACCTCATCTGGTGACTCTGAGCTGCACAATGTCGCATGACGGCCCGTGGAAAGGGCAGATCGCGAATATTCCCAAGGAAAACTCTTGGGTGCCAGTAATAACCACGGTCCTGGGATTCTTTAAACATGATACAGAACCTCGTGTCCCTAGATTTTTCTTGTATACGCCTTCTCGTATGAGTACAAAATCGCGAGAAGGTTGTGAGTGTACGCTGAATAACTGGAGCATTCGCACACAAACAAACTTGGCATGTATCATAAATAACCGAAAATGGCTTGTACAGAATATAAAAACAGGTATGCAGGTTGAACGTTGAATCAGTGTGAAAAGCAGTTTGAAGCAATCCTCTGGCAACCTCTGCAATACATATATTATCAAAATGTTCATCTTTTACCTCTCCGCCCTCGTTGCTATAGGAATTAGCTTGGGTACAGTGGATATTATTGCTTAGTATCGATAAGTATGCTGACCTCTGATTCATTTATAGCAAATGCACAGACTACCAGTCCTGTATGCAGTCGTAATTATACGGTCGTATCTGGCGATACCTGCGACGGTATTTGCGCGGCACAGGATGTTTCTACGTCAGTATACTTCTCCTTCGGCTACAGGAAAGCAGGAGAAACTTACACGCTGTCGATAGCTTTCAGCTGGACCTCGATAATCCCGAGGTCGCCGCGTCAAACTGCGTCGATCTCCAAGTCGGCCAAGTCAGTAGAATCCAAATTTCACGAGGAACATACGAGATGATTAATACGAAACTATCTGTAATAGGTCCTCTGCCTGGGTCTCGTGGGACAAGACTGCACCACTGTCCACGTTGTAGTAGAAAACGATACCTGTGAAAGCATAATTACAGATGCTGACATTACTCTGGATACGCTCCGCGCGAACAACCATAACATCGACGCTAATTGCACCAATATCGCCCCAGGAGAGGTAAATTCCAATCTGATTACTAGCTTCAAAGTCCACATAATAATCGCTGACACATCTGTAGGTCCTCTGCACTGCGAGCCAACTCATTGGCTATCCCTGAACTTGAAAACGAATAGCGAAGTGATTTGAAGAATTCTAATACCAACTCGAGGTTTGGGACGTATCGATTGTCGAGAGGAATCGAGGCTTTACAAGGAATTGTTATATCTGTGAAATACGGAGCCAAGCCACTGCACAATCAATGATAAAATGATATGCACAAAGAAAGAACGTCGTACATCACTCTATGGCGCTGATGCGTCGAGCCGAACGAGCTCTTTTCATGACTTCAAAATCACGAACTTTTTGGTCCATGCGCACGGCTTTAAAAGTTTTAAGCAGATCTCCCACTTCAGACCAGACCCTGTCGTTGAGAGTAGACTGTATAGTTTTCAAATTTGGGAAGATTCTGTCGAGATGACGAGCGACAGATAATGCACTGTCAATAGGCGAGCCCTGTGCATCGAGAGTCTTTAATTTACTGAAAGAAACTGGTAAGTCGCTCATACTAGGCAATTGACGGGCATCAAACGGAAGCGATAGGCCATGCAATTTCGGACATCGGACTGCAAAAGCTTCCAGAGCTTCAATAGTCGCATTCGGAGTGCCAGACGACCCAGCCATGCGAAGCGTGACTAAACCTGGCCAGGCCAAAGCCAGTTTGTGAAGGTCATCGTTGGAGAAAAGCAAACACGGGAAGTCAAGGTGTACCGATTCAAATTCGTGCATGTCTATAAGTGGCTCAAATATGCTGAATAATGGTGTAGAAGGACCATCAATCGGGCCAAAAATGGTTAAGCTCTTTAAAGAATAGAATTTGGAAGAAATATCATGAATGACTTGTGGCCAAGCATTTGGGAGGTCGGATACAGCTGACAGACTGCGTGAATGCCGAAGTTCGAGTCGTTGAAGGGGATGGTGTTTGAATATTCTAAAAAGAATAGAAAACTTGGTAGGAGTATCAGAAGTGATGTCAAGCTTTCTGAGCGCAGGATATGGTCGAGTGGTCCAAGTATGTGTAAGAGGTGTTACGACAGATGTCGCTTCCTCGAAATCCGAGATCGTGAGCGATTCGAGATGTTCCAATGTAGATAACGAGTAAAAGAAACTGAGGTCACGGATACCTGAATTGAAGAGAGACAGATTTTGAAGGTTAGACAACCGACTCAATGATTGGAGAGACGCCTGAGAGAGTCTCGTCTGTAGAAGAAGCTTTTGAAGGCCTGGAGAAGCTTCAGGAAGGGCCTCAAGACAGGTCCATACCGTTGGGAATATCTCCTCTGAACTGTCTGGCACTATGCGAAGCTCTAATAGGTTCACCGATAACACAGACAAAAGGCCGGATCCACCTGGCATGGAACTAATCACCTGCAAATTTGGCAGTAAGGGATCAAATTTCCGAAGTTGACTGAGCCGTAAGAAGACTGATGGATGTATCGTGCCAAAGTCGTGAAACACAAGAAACCGGACACGTCTCGCGTACGAGTCAAACTTCTCCCAGTCCTGTTCAGTCACACCGCCATCCAATATCTGTAGGAGTTTAGTAAACACAGAGAACGGTCAAAAAAAGTGGACTCAACGTAGTCGCGTCCAAGCAGGTGAAATGCAGGCAACAGATGCAAAAGATGACAAATGTCATCTATCTTCCACCACAACATATCCAATGCTGGAGAGCTAAAGGTTTTACAGCATTGGGCTGCGCTGAGGAGCGTCGCCCGGTTTGGTCTTTCATCCTCCGGCACACGGGCAAGATGTGCGAAAATCTCGTGCAAAATATCGGCATTTGCAAGGGCGGCATGTGACTCCATGACGAGACGTTCAAGTCAAATTGGACCGGTCAGATACAGTGGCGAGTCAAGTAATAAATGCAGAGGCCAAGAGATTTTTGACGTCAAAAGAAACGTTGCATTATTCGCCAAACATTTACCAACATTGGAATTTACACAACCCTCACGCAACTTTGAGTGTGTGACCAGCTGGATACACATGTAACAATGCCCCCCAACCCGGATCCATTGCCGGCAGCACGCGCGCAAACTCAAATGCGGTGCGCCCATCTGCGACACTGGAGGTCCACAAGCTGGCAGTGCAGTACCAGCAAGCAGCGCGCCAGTAGATGCAGTTGAAGTCGAGGTTGGTATGTGCATGGTGAGGGGAAGGAGCTGAGGAGCGCGCGCTCGTAGGTGAAAAGAGCACCGGAGGCTGCTTGCTAGCGTTCTGCGCGGGTTTAGATTAGGTAAAGTGGTGATCAAGGAGGAAACACGCACCCTCGCGATGCCGGTCGTCTGTAGACCTCGAAGAATACGACAAATAGTTGTTGGCAGAGCGTCAAATATCAAGACATACTTCTCAGGTATCGCGAAATTGGTTTCCCTATCTTTCCATTGTGGTGAGTGCGCAGGTCTGTGGTTAGAGCGTCCGTTGTAAGCGATTGTGTTGTTGATGAAAAGTAGATCAACGATAGACGTATTCACGTGCCATTGATAAGGTTTTCTCAATATACAGTTGTCACGGTCCAGCCAGAATCGTTGTGATTTCACTGGTGGTTTACCTACCTACCTATTACCATGTGAATTGCGAACCTATATAGATGTCTTGAGAATGAGATATTCTACGTCGACAAACAACGCGTCAATCTGGCCATGGGCATTTCCCCTTGACTAGAATCTCTCAGAGCTGTGCCGCTGGATACTTCAAAAGATAAGAAATCAAGTACCTGCACTCATCTCGCGATGCAAGTGATTATCTGGTTAGTTTTTCCTCAGCTGTCACACAAATTGCATTACTCACCTTGATCCAGCTCTCGAGACTAGAATATTCATGGAGAATGCCTTGAGGAGCTTTGAACTGTCGTAAGTCCATTCAAGCAAAGGAATGCAACTATTACATGGTTGAGACCTTGGCAGTTAGTCCAGAGATGCAAGCATTTTTTGACCAAATACACTGGTTTATCACACCAGAAAAGAGGATCCTAGACGTGTATCTTCCGCCCGGTCAAATTATCAATATATGGAAGTTCGACTTTATCGTAATTATCGCAACCGAAGTGGTTTTAGAAGCAATTCTACAGCTATACCATCATCGTAGCCGATTAATGCACGACGTATCAAGATATGATTCGGCTGGCCATACTTTTGTCGAGAACTCGGCATATCCTCTCAATTCTCTCCCCACTATAATCTCCTATGTCCATCCGTACTTGGTTATATGCTATCATGACGACCTGGTTCGGCATCTGCTGAATTACTCGATGAGAGTTAATTTGCCTCAGCGCCGGATAGTCGATGCTATGGTTCATATATTTCAAGTCTGGGTCGAGGACATACCTTCTCGGTCGCAGTTTTTCCGCCCTCGAATGCCTCAATCCCTGACTGATGACGGGACAGAAAGTGTTAGCAACCAACAAAGCACGAGGACCCTTCCTCGCCGGTTACACCCAAACAACTCAAACGTGCCCAGAAAAATATCAGGATCAAATAGCTTCACGACGCTCCCGTCATAAACATCAGTCAACTTCTGGC